>CAUYON010078810.1:0-54367 GCA_963573935.1 Arctocebus calabarensis
TTATTCAATGATGCTAAAAGAAAACCATTTTACAGTTTTTCTTGCTGTTTCCTAAATGATAACTTTAAACTTTCTTTTGGCTCATAAGTGTAGGTGGTCTGTGATTGGCTGTCTTCATTGCCTGCCAGTGTGGAGGATGGAGGGTTTCAGGACTTTACTCGTGAATGACGTAGAAAGCATAAAGTTTTTATTTACAGGAATGACTGAAAGGCATGGCTGAGAAGGGATATGTTACAGTAATTGCTCCAATAAAAATGTTTTCCTGGGTGGACATGTTTCTATTTAAAAGGATATATATAAGTTGGAAAAAATATCACTTTTATAGATCATTGGAATTTTGTATTTATCATTAAGAAGAAATATCCAAGGTAGTTGAGTTCTGCAGAATTACAGTCACTGAAGATAAATATGAAACACTATTTCTTCAGCTTTCTGTAGCTGTTTGTTCTGAAGCCCTTTCACAGCCCCCAGCCCCCAGGACTGGTCACATAGTGAGCCCAGGGCCAATCCTGATGCCTACTGGCTGGTACATTATTTATTCTCTTAGGCTGTGTTTTCTTTCATAAAGGAAAAATTACTTTAGAAAATGCTAAGAAATTCCTGAAAGACAAACTGTGACTATGTTATGACCAGTATTCTGGTTAGATCCTGTCCCAAATATTGTATTCACAGTTATTATGCATTGAGGATGTTCTAAAATTGCATTTTGTTCCTACTAAAAGTAGAAAGGTCTCATAAGTCTGCAATCTTATGTCTGCTTCTCACTGATATTTGAAATGTCTTCCTTTCACTAGGCATTCAGATACAACTAGATCTTCTGTGAAACCTTCTATCAAATCCATCCCAGAGCAATTGTTCTATTTCTCAACTGCTAGGGCACATCTGTCTCAACCTCTAATTGAACATTTGTTAAATAAGAGATTTTCACTAAATTCTGCATAGATAAGTCATCTCACAAGTGAGATGTAAAGGCTGTGCTAGTTTCCATTGTTTCCTGGGATGCCTTTTCAGCCTTCCACATAATAAATTCTTAACATACATCTAACTAATGAGTAACATCTTCCTATCATGCACTTAAATCCGTGACATTTCATTCCTAGTTCTACTTACTAATCTTATAATTAAAAATGTATATGTAAGTTCTCTATGGGAAGTCTATGCAATTTTCTGAATTTAACGTATCTTGTCACTCATACCAAGATGGAAAAGAAGATAAGCCTGGCTGTGGAGGTGAGAATAAAATCATTTAAAAGTGTTGATGATATAGCTCATGGTGGCAGATTTTAAAAGAGCCATGAATCCAAGATTAAAATCAACCTCTTATCAAGAGACAATGGTTCCTAAGGTTGTATATTCTGTTTCCTCTTGCTCAAAGGTTTTTGGCTATTTCACCAATTCCAGCAGAAAGAAAAAGAAAGATAAAGAGTGTTTTTAATTTCACTGAGAACTATTCTTTTTAGGGCTAATTTTTACCGTAAATAACAGTATTTCTCAAACTTTAAAGTGTACAAAAATTCCCCAAATTGTTAAGAATCAAATTCTAATGCCTTACTCACAGAATAAGATGAACTTCTAAGTTGAATTTGTAGATAAGACCTGGAAATCTACATTTAACAAGAACTTGAAGATTCTGATGCAAGTGGTCTCCACTAGCCCAATGTTTTTGCCGCTAAAATACCTCCTTAAATAGTATTATCTCATACGTGTTTTAATTGGCTGTATCGTTACCTGCATATGCCAGGACTAATTTAAAAAGATCGGGATTAATTTTTCCTTGGTTACCTGTAATCCCTGATGTTGAAACCATCCATATTTAAACAATATAGAGCCACAATGCATAAACAGTAACCGAACTCTGATTTTTATAAAAGTATTGATACAGCCAGAAGTTAAGCAGCTGTTGTTCCCTAACTTCCTTGCTGCTGAATTTGGTTACTGCTTCATGGCACTCTCTTCCCTGACAGGCATGAGGTTTGTGAGTCCCACCACCACCATGTCCATAGATTACATTGCTGTTGTAAATCTCAAGAACTTGTGACCCAATAGATAACCTTGCTGTTGTAAATCTTAAGACTGGTCTTTGAGGCGTTTTTCAGACTCTGTATCTTGGAGTCTTAACCATGAAAATGGCTCCAACAGCCCTGAAACCCCCTTCCCAGGAAACCGCCCAACTAAGAAAATAATTTCTGCATGCCAACCCTATGACTTCATCCCCGTCAATGAGCAGACTCAATTCCCTAGCCCTTTGTCTGCAAAACTACCTTTAAAAACCCTTTCTCCCCAATTCCCAAGGAGAGGGATTTAAGAAATTACTCCCATGATACCTACAATAATAAAACCCTTTCTCTGCTGTAACCCCTGCTATCTTCCAGCGTTAGCTTCTTTTGATCAGTAGGCAATGAATCTGGTTAGGCAACAACAGTGTCACTCACATGCTGTAATTTCAATCTGGCAAGAACATCCTGCTACTCTGCTAACATATACATGATGAGTAGTTTCCTGGAGTTGAAACTGAGCTAGAGGTCTTGCAAAGGTCTAAGGAAGATGAGACAGTTTCTGGGGGCCAAATAGAGTTGCAATTCTTTCTGAGACTCAAATGGTTATCATGGTGTCAATATGGGGAAAAAATATTTAGCTAGGGCCAAAAGTATGCTTTTCAGTTAGTAATAGTGTTGCTTTTGTGCAAGACATTCTTGTTACTTTTCCTTATATAAAAATACATAACAAATTTCCTGCCTGGGTTTTTTTAATACTAAAATGATAAAATGAATGTGAGTCATTTTGTACATAGTAAAGTTACAAAAGAGAGAGGGTAAGAATTATTTTCATCTATGGCACTATTCCTTTTGGGAAAAGATAGCTCTTTTGATTAACAATTGCAAATCTAAAGACTAAAATTTCTTTAAAAGTCTAACAAAGCAGTGGCTGTTGAAAATACTGCAGTCTGACTAATTATCGTCTGACTATTATCTGACTAATCACTGAATATTTTATATCCAGAAACGGTTTCAGATTATATGTTTTTCATACAAATGGCTCTCACTTTAGAAAAATCTCTGTGAATTTTGTTCCCTTTGGGAACTTGCAATAATCTACAGTTTATCCATAATTTCATCATTTTATTTGTTAAAAACAAAAGAGGACTTAAACTTTATCAACCTGGAAGAAATTTCATATGTTATTTTGTGAAAATATATTTTATAAAATAGAAACAAACACAGAATTCACAGTTATTGTCTTAACCTGATTCTTTAATCCAAATATTGCTTCTTAAAGTATTTTTTTCTAATTTTTGAGCAATTTTAAACATTTTTTTGCAACCATGAAACCAGACCATTCTGAGCATAGCTCAGGACACAGACAATATGCTTTAGAGAAGTTGAGACACGTGTCACCTTTCCTGAATGTAGTATGTGTAAGATGGCTGCTCCCTCCTGGTAAGACGACGTCATTGTTTAGTACAATTAAATATTAGAACTCACTTGAACTCTGACATCTAAATATAAAATGTAGGCCAAAAACAACGTGAACATTTGTGGCCAAATATAATTCTATTGCCAGACAAAGAATTGATCTTCATTCAGAACTTCTAGATTATCATCTAAGCTTATGGCTTTATAATTACTTTCAAACTGTGCTCATTTGTAATTTATTGTAATGATGCTATTACCTCTTTATTCTGATAATATGCATTTCTGCAGCCTATGGAATTAGGCATTGATGGAAATTCAAGCTTTCAATCCCATTTTTTCAGCCTGATCACTGAGTATTATCTAGTTGCAGAGGTATTAGAATTTAAAAAAGAAAAGATGGTGACCATGGAAAATTCATAGGTGCTAATGATATTACATATGCTAAGGATAAAATCTTTTTTTAAAATTTCTGATTAACATGAGGGTACAGATGTTTAGGTTACATTTTTTACATTTCTAAGGTGAAGTTCAAGTTGTAATTGAGCCCTTCACCTACGGGTTGCTGAACACCCTCACCTTGTGCACATTAGGTGAGACCCCACCAACCAGTCTTCATCACTCCTTCCCTCTCTCTCCTCTCTCATTCCCCTCATTAGACTATATTTGTGTTTTTCTTCCCTATGGGCCTGTAGTTGTTTTTACACTGGTTTCATGTTAGTATTGAGTACACTTTTTTCCACTCTTGAGATACTGTATAATATCTTAATGGTTAAGTATTCATTAATTCCGTAAGAGTTTAAGTTCCTCTCAGTAAATGCCAGACCATTCTGTGACAGCCATGGAGGAGCCTGTTAAATTTTCACTAATTATAGTGGAGCATTTTTAAGAAGCAGATAAATCTCAAAGTGATGAGTCTTTTCAAATGCCAACTGCCTGACCTCAATAAAGCAGGACCATTTCATATCTTGAAATTTTCCTAGAAATATGCTTCTTAGGGTAGGCATCATAGAAAACCTCTGATACCTTCAACTTTATTCCCCAAACCTCTCCTATATGACCCCAGTTAAGGCAACTGGAGCACAGCATTGAAAAGTAAGTAATACGAAAAATACAGACATATATGGCTGGATACTTTCCCAAAAGCCCTTGTGTCTATGTTCAGAATAAAAGCTATTTCAGAGTAAGGTTGTTTGTGACTTCAGGCTCAAAAGGCAAAAGCCCTAACAAAATTTTAGAAGATGATTAAGTTGATTGCAGAATACCCTCTCTGCTTACAAAAGAGGAACCAAATATCTAACATTACGAATCAAAGAACTGCAAATTAAAACCACAGCGAGATGCCTGCCATCAGAACAGTCATTATTAAAAAGTCAAAAACAACACCTCAAGGTCATGCTACCAGGTTATGCACTTCCCATATGGCTCTATTTACAAGAATGAAAAGGCAAAGATGAATGTAAAGTTTCTGTAATGAGGGATCTAATTGTGAATAAAATACCCTTTCAGAAAACCTGATACAAACTCTACCTTACAGAAGAATTAAATACAGATATTCTTTACTCCCAGAGGTAGTTGTTAATCCCTCTCTGAGTACAGGTAGGACTTAGTGACTTGATTGCAGAGAATAGTCTTAGAAATGGAAAAAGTATCATACAAGGAGAAAATTATTAAAAATTCCATTAACCAAATGAAAAAGAGAAGTCAACATCTTCTTAAAACAACAATATCAAGTATTTTTAGGTACCCACTGGTAAGGGTTTAAACCATTCTAATAATGTGAAAAAATCAGATAAATGCAACTTGAGGAACATTCTGCAAAATATGTGACCAGGACTCCTCAAAATTGTTAAAGTCATGGAAAACCAGGACACATTAAGAAACTAACCCGAAGCAAACTAATGAGATGTGGGGACTAGTGCTATGTGGCATCCTGCGTTGGATACCTGAAGAGAAGAAAAAAAACACGGAGGAGGCAAAATCCAAATACAGTATTTAGCTCAATCAACATTTTTGTTCCAGTGTTAATGTCTTGATTTTAACAATTTTATCACAGTCATAAAAAATGTTAAACATAGGGGAAGCTGGGGAAGGGGCACATGAGAACTCTGTACTATTTCTGTAACTTTCTAAAAATCTAAAATTATTCTGAAACAAAAAGTTTTAAAGAAAATCATTCAAACACATTCCAATTTCTTCAGAATCAATAATAATGGCATCTTTTTTTGTTCTGTTTCTCCAGATATTCACTCCCATTACAGTATCATGTTGCGGTAGATCAACCAGCTAGATAGACCATGGTATGGTCTAATCTAATGAGCAAAAATAAAGATTTCAATTTTTTTTTTTGAGATAGAATCTCACCTTGTTGCCCTGGGTAAAGTGCCCTGGTGTCACACCTCACAGCAACCTCAAACTCTTGGGCTCAAATGATTCTCTTGCCTCAGCCTCCCAAGTAGCTGGCACCAGCCACAACACCTGGCTACTTTCAGAGACAAGGTCTGGCTCTGGCTCAGGCTGGTCTCAGACTCATGAGCTCAACGCAATCCATGTACCTGGCCTTCCCAGAGTGCTGGGATTACAGGCATGAGCCAAAGTGTTCAATCTTGTTTCTATTCTGTCCAAAAATGACACATCTATGTTTTGGCCTTTACTGTTATAATAAAGTATCCCTTTTTTTCATAAGAAAGAGGAGATAAAATATCTAGGTGCCACAAAATCATAATTTGTAAAAAAAATACAAAGTAAAATGCAAGCACTGCTGCATAGTCAAACAGACCATCTTTATTATTCACAACTTTGTAGTGTAAATTATTATGACTGAGAATTATGGGAAAATGGCTCTGATGCTGTTGTTCTCATCTTTCATAACTACCACAAAACTAGATTGTGAAACCAAAAACCAAGGGCAATATGAACAACAAAATTAAGGTGCCGGAGCATCTATCCGCCTGAATCCCAAACTTCAGGTGAGTGGGACAAACCACCAATAGTGACAAGACCATGTGATACTAGAATCTAGTCAGAACAAAGCTAAGAGAAGGCCCAAGGAGGAAGACGTCTAAGAGCAAAGGAAACAAATGGAGGGAAATTTGGACTACTGAAGAAGAATTAAAATAAATATCAAATACCAAAGAATGGGAACAACTAAATTATAACCCCCAGGAATAGATAAAACTATAAATAAATGGAGGTGATTACATGTAGATCAAAACAGGGAGAAAAAAGATGGCTTATGATTAAGCTGGGTTATAAACAAGAGTTGGAGTGGCTGGCAAAAATAATGAATTAAACTATAAATTTGTTTGATGTCTACATTTGATTTTATAATAAAAATATTTTAAAACAAAATTTAATTTCTAATACTCTGACAATTCAATAAAGAAACTAAAATCTATAGACTAGAAATGATGAACATTTTCTTGGTCCAATCAAACCCTGAATTGTATTTCTTTATTTTATTTATTATTATTATTATTTAGAGACAGAGTCTCACTTTATTGCCCTTGGTAGAGTGCTGTGGCGTCACAGCTCACAGCAACCTCCAATTCCTGGGCTTAGGCGATTCTCTTGCCTCAGCCTCCCGAATAGCTAGGACTACAGGCGTCCACCACAACGCCCGGCTATTTTTTTGTTGCTGTTTGGCTGGGGCCGGGTTTGAACTCACCACCCTTGGTATATGGGGCCGGCGCTGTACTCACTGAGCTACAGGCGCCACCCCAAACCCTGAATTTTAAAAGGCTGATGTGACAAATGAGCCCCAGAGCATTAAAAGGCAAGTGCAGGGTCACACAGATGGATAAGAGCAGACACAGGACTTGTTTCCAGTTCTCACTTCAGCGCTTCGCGCCCTCCCCTCATTTTTCCTCATTACAACCTGATGCAAATGGGCAACGAGAGACTTTTATACTGGCTCATATGTAAAAATGCCTCCAAGTTTAGGAAAGAACATCAGATACCAAAATGCTGAAGACAGTTACCCACCATTGATCCACTGGCACATGGGAGAGCACTAGGGGTGTTCTAAAGGCTTCAGAGGCCAAATCAACTTCACAGACTAATCAAAAATGAGCAGCTGTTTTAATCTGTGCAGTCTCTGAAGCAGGACGGCACAATTTGTGCAAAATGGCAACTTTGCTCAGAAAGCTATTTCCATAAGTCAGTAGGGGAAAGGAAACATCTAGTCATCAAGAAACCAGTGTTAAGAAATGCTAGATGGTTGCAGTTTAACAGCAGTAAAATTTATTTTTTTTTAATTTTTATTGAGCCTTTGATAAAAGAATAATCTCAACATCCTAATGTGGTGAATGAGTCTCTAAAATTTCCATATTAATGTACAGATGCTCCATTGCATCTGCCTTTATATCTATCTTGTAAATTTTTGTCAACTTTCCTGTTTGAATATGCCTCTGAATGAATACCAAAGATAGCACATGACTTCTACATAGGCAACCTTTGCAAGTCCGCTTTGAGCCAGCACACTATGACAATCCTCCCACCAATGCACTTGGCTGGTGTGAATTGGGTTGCATTTCTTGTATTGGCTGTGTTCCCTTATGCTGTTATTGGAAATTAAAAGATACTCATAAATTTTTACTTGTTTTATATTCAGGGAAAAGTGTGAGACATTTCTAGGGCTAAGGCAATAACCCTTCCTTACTAAGATAGCTCCTGGGAATTCTGATAAGAGGATACATTCATAGTTAGAACCCAATGGCATGACAGTTGCCAGCGGAAAGTGCACAAGGGCCCTGCCCCTAGGTGCCTTCAACTATTCCTATTCCCTCTTTCTAGAATAAATCAACAGGCATTCATTAATCATGTTGACCTGGATCCTAATTCTCACTGCCCCGAGTGCCTTTATGTCTAAATAAAATTTTTCTTTCCCACTTAAAAAGTCTTCATTTCTGTCAATTTAATGAACATTTTTCTTTCATTTCTTCAATGTAATTTTTAAAATTTTTTCTTTCTTCCAAACTTTGACTCCTTAAGGATACTATGTATGGCTTATGTAAGGCCTCATATTCTTTTAGCATTTTTCATTACTATCTTAGTCTAAGATTTCAGTAATTCACACTTAGATTTTTGTAAGAATCTTCTAAAACACCCTTTCCTCAGTCTCCTGTCAATTCCTCAAGTCTACCAAAACTATTCCAAACAGTCAGTAGTGGTGATATTACCAAGTTATCCATAATAACAGGAGTTATATTACCTATCAATGTAAATTAGTTAGGATTTGGAGCCACTTATTTTGTGACATTTATCTTTAAAAAGGAATTAGAGCCTAGAAAAAGTGACCTGTATAATCTCCTCTTCTCCTCCACTGTATTTGGTGATTCACTGACCATTTTCTTTTATAAATATATATACATATATATATAATTTTCATATATGCATTTTCATATGTATTTTTTCAGTGAAGCAGTGGAAGTGGATAAGGAACCAAGCAGGACACCAATTTTCAATGGCTCCGAAATAGTAGTGATGCTGGACAAGGCGGCCCTTCGACCTGCCGCCTTGGCCCTGGCAGTGCTGATGCTGTGGAGGGTGGACGATCCTGCTTGCTGGAAAGGCCGGACATCTGTGGGGGAGATTGTGCTCTTCTGGCTGGTACATTTCATGGATGGCACCTTACTGTCTCCTCCTCCTGCTCATCTGACTGGACAATGTAATGTCAGTTTCCAGGGCCTGGGCCTTCATTGGACATCTGGCTGTAACTGAGGAAGACCCATGCCCTATAAGTCAACATTGAGTTGGGCAAAACAAGCCACTGTGACTATAACCCCTGAGCATAAAGCTTAAGGACAGACCTCCAAGAGGGAGCAGGAGAACTTGTTTCCCTCCTGGGTTCTCTCTGCCAGGAGGTTTGGTTGTTGTAGTTGTTGTAATTTTTGTTTCTGTGAATAAATCCTGACTTACCACTAATTCTGTGATCTGTGGATTCATTCTTGGAATCCTGGAGACCAAGAACCTGAAACTCTGGTATCAACAGCAACCTCAAACTCCTGGACTATAGCAATCCTTTTGCCTCAGCCTCCTAGTAGCTGGGACTACAGGTGCCCACCACAATGCCCAGCTGGTTTTTCTAATTTTTAGCAGAGACGGGGGTCTCACTCTTGCTCAGGCTGGTCTTGAACTTCTGAGTTCAAGCAAGCCACCCCCACCTCAGACTCCCAGAGTGCTAGGATTACAGACGTGAGCCACCACACCCAGCTGTTTGTTAAAGTTTTTTAGTCTGAACATTCTTGATAGCAACAATCTCTGCAAGGAGAGCATCTCGTAGGGAAGAGACATTAAAAAGCAAAATGTAGGGTGGCCCTGTGGCTCAGCGAGTAGGGCACCGACCCCATATACCGAGGGCTGCGGGTTCAAACCCGGCCCGGCCGAACTGCATCAAAAATTAGCTGGGCGCTGTGGTGGGTGCCTGTAGTCCTAGCTACTTGGGAGGCTGAGGCAAGAGAATCACTTAAGCCCAAGAGCTGGAGGTTGCTGTGAGCTGTGACTCCATACCACTCTAACGAGGGTGATAGAGTGAGACTCTGACTCCACAAAAAAAAAAAAAAAAAAAGCAAAATGTAAAACACTTTCCTTACTTTGGAGAATTTTTGAAAGAACTATTCCCTGAAACCACTTGCTCAAGGCTTCTTGGGTGTGGCTCTCCAGGTCATAACTCTAAATATTCAGCTTGGAATAAATCTCTTTAAATTAAAAAAAATAACTATTAGCGTAACAGTTGAATTACATCCCTTTAAAAACGTACATTCAAACCCCAACCCCTAGAACCTCAGAATGTGACCTCCTTTAGAAAGACAGTCTTTGCAGAGGTAATCAAGATGCAATCAGGGGATTAGGACAGATCCTAATCCAATATTGGATTGCTGGCAAAAACCAGAAACAGAGGCAAAGAAGGATTCCCCTTCAGGCTTTCTCATTCTGTGGGAACCCTTTGTAACAATGAAAATACATCCTGCATATCAGATATGTACATTAAGATTCATAACAGTGGCAAAATTACAGTTATGAAGTAGCAACGAAAATAATTTTATGGTTGGGTCACCACAACATGAAGAACTGTATTAAGGGTCATGACATTAGGAGGCATTAGGAAGGTTGAGAACCACTGCCAGGCTTCAGAAGGAGCTGACACCTTGATCTCAGATTTCCAGTCCCTAGAACTATGAGAGAATAAATTACTGTTATTACTGCTAAGTGTGTGGGGCTATGTTATAGCAGCTCTAAGAAACATTGATATGATTACCAGCTTAGATTTTAAAATAACAACAATGGCCATCATTTATTTCTGGAGTTTACATGTTTCTCACTAAATCCTCTCAACAAGCCAATGAAGTAGTGATTATTATCACCTTTATTGTAGAAATAGGTAGACCAAGGCTAAGTAAGACTAAGAAATTTGCTCCAGATTAGACACCTAAAAATGGTGGGGCTCGGATTGACCCTGAAGCCTTCTGTGTTATACTGTAGAGCTTCAGTTGTCAATGTCCAGCTGGTACCAGTCCATGGCCTGTTGGAAATAGGGCTGCACAGCATGAGGTAAGTGGCAAGTGAGCAAAGCTTCAGTGGTATTTACAGCCAGTCCCCATCACTTGCATCCCCATCTGAGCTCAGCATCACCTATGTCAGATCAACTGTGTCATTAGATTCTCATAGTAGCTTGAACCCTACTATAAACTGCGCATGGGAGGCATCTAGCTTGTACATGCCTTCTGAGAATCTGATGCCGCATATCCTGAGGTGGAGCTGAGTGTATGATCAGAGATGCTAGCAACTACAAATATAGATTATATCATTAGCAGAGAGGTTTGAGTGCACAGAGACCATAATAAATCAATTGCTTGCATACTCATACCAAAGCATTCCCCCTACCCCATCTATGGAAAAATTGTCTTCCACGAAACTGGTTTCTGGTGCCAAAAAAGTTGGGGACCACTGTGTGGAGTCTATTCTATGGAAAACGTCAACAGTCTACAAAGGAAAATCTATGCAACTCCTCAACTACTTAGGTCAATATTTATGGCCTTTCCTTACTCTTTTGTTCAAAAGAAAACCATAGGTAGATACAAAATGTAAATACCAAAGCACGTTACTAAGTAAAATGTAAAATAGTTTTAAATTAATAGTCTTCTGGGATTATCTAGACTCTGCTTCTATTAGTATAAACTAATTAATAATTGAGTTTGTGTATTTATAATAGCAAATGCTAAAAAGTTATGTAGGAAGTGTAACTGTTTCCATGTTTTACAGCTGATGAAACTGAGACACGGAGAGACAACTGATTGCCCAGAGTACATGACTGCAATAATAAATCGAGAACAAGAGCCTGAACAGCTGAAAAGTATCTTTTTCCTTAGTCTAATATGCTCTGCCTCCTTTAGAAGCAAACTTGCATTGATGTATTCCACATATGACTGAATACAGAGACAGGACATATAAAATGTGATTCATATTTACCTGGCAGGGGAGATGCCAAGAGCACGAAGGTGGTTTTCCCAGGGCGAGGCTTATCCATGGCACTCCGGATGTGCTGACCCCTGAGATTTCCCCAAATGTGGGAAACTCGACTGAATAATTTGTGGTAGTGGGGGACTGCGTTCGCTCTTTCCACTGTAAAAAAAATAACAATAATAATACAAAATAAAATGTGATGCCTATTTTTCCAATGATACCCCCCCATTAGCCTAGATATAGAAACTATTAAAATATAGATAACGGAGTCAAATATGTGGAATATTTACTAATATAGTTGCACATTCACATTTTCGGTTGATGCATAATAATTGTATATATTTATGGGGTACAGAGTGATATTTCAATACATGCATACAATGTGTAATTCTGGGTAATTAGCATAGACATCACCTGAAACACTTATCATTTCTTTGTGTCGGGAATGTTCAAAATCTGCTCTTCTGGTGTTTTGAAAATACACAATCAATTGCTAACTACAGTCACTCTGTAGTGCTACAGAACCTTGGAACTTATTCTTCATATCTAGCTGTAATTTTGTATCTGTTAACCAATTTCTTTCTTTTTTTTTTTCCTGAGACAGAGTCTCACTTTGTCATAGTAAGTGCCATGGGGTCATAGCTCACTGCAACCTCCAACTCTTGGGCTTAAGCAATCCTCTTGCCTTAGCCTCCCAAATAGCTGGGACCACAGATGCCTGCCATAACACCTGGTTATTTTTAGAGATGGAGTCTTGCTCTAGCTCAGGCTGGTCTCGAACTCCTGAGCTCAGGCAATCCACTCACTCAGCCTCCCAGAGTGTTGGGATTACAGGCGTGAGGCACCACAACCAGCCCAGTTAACCAATTTCTCTCTATCCTCCTGTCCCCCTACTGTTCCCAGCTTCCTAGTACCTACTATTATACTTTCTACTTCTAAGAGATCAACTTTTTTAGCTCCCACAAATGAGTGAGAATATGCAGTATTTATCTTTCTGTGGCTGCACATATATTTAAATCACTATATAAGATATTATAATATCTTAATTTAAAATATAACTATTTTCAATCTCACATTTCATGAAACAATTTTATTCAAACTCTTCACATACATTTTTGATACTAATGACTTCAATATCACTAGACTCCTTTGTGGAATCATCCAACACAGTTTTCAAGAGCATTTTTTTTTTCCCTGTCCAAGCACTTAAAATTCCATATAAGACATTGCTGTTGGAAATGTTACCTCCCTTTTGTGTTTGTCCTCTACATTTAGATTCATCATGACTATAAGTATTACCATTTATTAAATATCACTATTGCTTTTAAGTAATATTAAAGACTTCATTTACATTGACAAAAAACACCTAACAATTGTGAGGTCTTCTTTGCAAGAATACTTCTATGTTCAATTTCTTTGCTTCTACTTGGCATTCAAGTTATAGTTGATTTCAAATTAATGGGTCTTTCCCAAGCAGAACATTTTCTTACACAAAATATGAGAAACTTTGACATCTCAGAAAACATGGGAAAAAAAATTTTTTTTTAAGCGACAAAGTCTCACTTTATTGCCCTCAGTAGCGTTACAGCTCGCAGCAACCTCCAACTCCTGGGCTTAGGCAATTCTTTTGCCTCAGCTTCCCGAGTAGCTGGGACTACAGGCACCCGCCACAATACCCAGCTAGTTTTCTGTTTGCAGTTCAGCTGAGGCCGGGTTTGAACCTGCCACCTTCAGTATACAGGGCCAGCGCCCTACCCACTGAGCCACAGGCGCCACCCAAACATGAGAAATTTTATAAGACCTCCCATAGTAAGAGATCTTCCAACTTTCTGGGGGCTAACTTCAGCGACAAAAGATTTTGCCTTAAAGTAGTAGCATAAAGATCAGATAAGTTTAAAAAATGCCTAGGGTGGTGCCTGTGGCTCAAGGAGCAGGGCGCCGGCCCCATATACCAGAGGTGGTGGGTTCAAACCTGGCCCTGGCCAAAAACTGCCCCCCCCCCAAAAAGTCTGAAATTACCTTGTGGTATACATAACTGAATCCATGATTTTTCCAGATGTGTCATCATGTTTAACCTTCAATAACTCAGACAGAAATTCCCTGCACAAGCTGATGAGCCACCTGTTAATATTACATGCTCACATATTGGTTTTATGGAGGAATTTTCACATGCTGAATCTAGGCTGCAGAATTCAACAGGTGGAAGAGTTGACATCAGCCCTTGCTTGCCGGCCGTGTCTTGTGGATCTGCAGGCATGTTCCCTCGCACAGGCTCAGATCTGCCAGGCCCCACCTGCTCCATATAGGGCGGGGCTTTTGCCCCCACAGCCTGGGTGGGACCTCAGCCGGATCTTGGCTTGGCCATGGCAGCCCAGCTTCCACTGCACTCTCAGAATCTCCCATACCTGGATCCTTGCTGCTTCACACTCTCCTTTGCTGGAAGCTGCTTTTCCTCAAGCACTATATTCAAGAAAAACACTGAAATTATATTTCTTATTCATTTTCCCTGTTGTGTTTCCTAGAATTTCAACAATTTTTTTTTCTACTTGCATTGTGGATTAAATAGGCTTTTGTGGGCTAGTCTGGGAACATTGTTTCCAGTGAAAAATGCATTCTGTGTTGGAAACAAACAACATACACAAAGAAACTTCGGGAACACAACTTCTTTGTAGAGTCGGGACTGCCTGTCCAGTCTCAAGTATCAAAGCCTGCAAGGGTTCTCTTTTCAAATCTGGACAGGGTTAAAAAAAAAAAAGAAGAAGAAGAAAGCCCAAAAATCTCAATCTGGGATGAAAATCTACAAATCTGGTCATGTTGGGGGGATCCTGAGAAACAGTTTTGATTCTTTTAAAAATTATCCTCTTTCTAACTGGGAAGAGATGGGGGAGGGTGTAGAAAGAAAGTGATATAATTGCCCTCTTTCTCCTTAGAAGGACACCAGCCCTCTGAGAAGGTTGTAGGAGGTGATTAAACTGTTCAATCACTTGACAAAGTCTTGATTAAAGCATTTATTAAGGATGTATGGAGCACTTACAAGGTGCTAGACACTATCTTAGCACCTACAAGGTGCTAGTGACAGCTCTGCCATGACAAACAAGGTCTATGGAGAGACTGAGACAGATAAAGAATAAAACAGATACCCAAACACACGGGGCCGACTTTCATGCTAAAATGAAAACTGGCTAGCAGTGGCTATGGGGACGAGAACCCCAGGTAAAGGGCGTGGTGGATGCAAAGGCCCTGGGGTAGGATAGAACAAAGGGGTTGGTCCCCCTAGAGTGTATCAAGCTGAGCAGAGGGAGAGTAATGTGAGATTTGCTTGTGGATACCGCAAGGGACCAGATCCCGCCGGGTCCTGAAGCTAGGGGAAGTTATTTATATTTGATTCTAAGTGCAAAGACAACATTGGAAGGCTTTTAAGTAGGGCAATGGCTAATGTGATCAGACCTAAAAGGTCACCCTCCTACTCCACGGATAAGGGAGAGAGTAGAAGCAGAAGCGCAAATGAGTGTGTGACAGTTAGATGATGGTGGCCACCATGTACAGGGCACCCACAATGTGCCCGGGACTCTTTACAGTGCTTCTCCCACATCCTACCCATTAATTCTCACAACCTCTCTATGGAGTGAAATTATTATTTCCATATTACACACACAGAAAATAAATCCTACAAAAGGAAAGAAATGTGCCTCCATCCAGTACATCTTTTTTTAAGAAACCCTCTTTTATAGTTATTTAAATCAACAATAGTCAGTACAAGAAGAGTTTTGTAAATGAATAAAAAGAAAAAAATTAATCACTTGAGATCATGTCACTCTCAGATAAACAGCTACCATTGGTATTTTGGCTTCTATTTTCCTTGGTGTCGTTCTATGCAAGTATATTTCCTACTGTTCTCAAAAACATACAATTGCTTACTTTTGTACATGAAAAAATTCCTAGATTATAGATTTTTACTTTTTTTTTTTTTGAGACAGAGCCTCAAGCTGTCACCCTGGATAGAGTGCTTTGGCATCACAGCTCAGAGCAACCTCCAATTCCTGGGCTCAAGCGAGTCTCCTGCCTCTGCCTCCCAAGTACCTGGGACTATAGGCACCCACCACAACACCCGGCCATTTTTTGGTTGTAACCGTCATTGTTGTTTGGCGGGCCCAGACTGGATTTGAACCCGCCAGCTCAGGTGTATGTGGCTGGTGCCTTAGCCCGTTGAGCCACAGGCACTGAGCCATAGATTTTTACATTTTTATTATTAATTTTAAGAATACTCTCCACAAGTCCATCTTGAATGACACTATGGGGGAAAATGCTGAACTGTAATACATAGACTTGAGCGTACTATTGGACAGTTAATTAATATAAAATACCATTTATGAGTGGAATTAAGTGAAAGAACAGAATATTATGTGTTTTACAAGCACATTTTATCTATGCTTGCATATTTTTAGTAAGTGACTTACAAGACATATGCCACATTGTTCATGGTGGTTTCTGTTGGTTGTTAGGATTTTGAGTGATCTTTACTTTCTTTCTTCATTTTTTTTATTTTTTATTTTTTTGAGACAGGGTCTCTCTCACTCAGCACCTTGGGATAGGGAACCATGGCATCATCATCACTCACTGCAGCCTTACACTCCTGGGCTTGGGTGATCCTCCTGCCTCCCAAGTAGCTAGTATTACAGACACGCGCCGCCACACCAAGCTAGTTTTTCCATTTTTTTGTAGAGACAGGGTCTAGCGTTTACTCAAGCTGGTATCAAACTCCTGAGCTCAAGTGATTCTCTTGCTTCAGCATTAGCATTACAAGCCTGAGCCACAGTCCTGGCCAGTTTCTTCTTTTTGATAGTCTATGTTTCTCATTTTCTCTAAAATGAGTTTTTTTCCTTCTAAAAGTAATAAAGTAAATGGTGGTTAAAAATTATAGAATAAGGGCAGCACCTGTGGCTCAAAGGAGTAGGGTGCCAGCCCCATATGCCGGAGGTGGTGGGTTCAAACCCAGTCCCAGCCAAAAACTGCACACCAAAAACCAAACAAACAAAAAAAAGTTATAGAATAAGACTGGATTTAAAGAAAAAATAAATAATGAAGTTCTTCGAAAAGAACTGTCTTTTCGGGGTGGTGCCTGTGGCTTGAAGGAGTAGGGCGTCGGCCCCATATGCCGTAAGAGGTGGATTCAAACCCAACCCGGGCCAGAAATTACAAAAAAAAAAAACCCCTGTTTTTCTGTCTTTTTCTACTCCTATAACTCTAAAGTCTAAAGTTCTATTAGGAGTAAATTGCTGCTACGATGATCATATTTAGCCATGGCCGACCAACCTGCTTATGGTGGGCTGGCTTGGCTTCTGCACTTGTCAAATCTCCCGGACGCCTACATGTCCAGCACTAGGCTGGGCACTTGGAAGGATAACACAGCCACAGCAAAAGATCTCTACCCTCCACTCTGCCACCACAACCAGAAAAGCAAACTGAGAAATTGAACCCCAAAAGTATATCATCTCAAATTAGTGAGGATCATCTCAAATAAGGGAGTGTGCCCTCCAAGACAATTCGATGCTCTCCGCTGCCATCAGAGGCCAGCCATAAATATGCTTTTGTGATTCTGTCACCTTGTAAGGCACCATGGAAATTGATGTTGAACTTCTTCAAGAAGTTTATTCAACTATCTTCTAGAATTATTTTTCTACAACTGTTTTGTTACTTCCCTTCTTCTGTATTTGCCTCTTCATGACTTGCACTGCTATGGTCCCACCCCACTGTCACTAGTTATGTGACTCCAGACAAGTTATTTAAACTTGGAGTCTCAGGTTTCCTCATCCATAAATGTAGATAATACTCCATAAGGTCATTGTCAAGATGAAATGAAATCATGTGAACTAAGCACCTAAAAGCAACAGAATGTCTCTAAATGCTATTCTCTTCTCACTTCCCTCCTTCCCTCCATAGTTGTGGGATCCTGAACAAGTCCTTAAACCACTCTGGTCTTTGGGGCTTGGCGCCTGTGACTCAAGCGGCTAAGGCACCAGCCACATACACCTGAGCAGGCGGGTTCAAATACAGCCCGGCCCTGCCAAACAACAATGACGGCTGCAGCCAAAAAATGGCCAGGTGTTGTGGTGGGCGCCTGTAGTCCCAGCTACTTGGGAGGCGGAGGCAAGAGACTTGCTTGAGCCCAGGAATTGGAGGTTGCTGTGAGCTGTGATGTCACTGCACTCTATCCAGGGTGCAAGCTTGAGGCTCTGTCTCAAAAAACTAAACAAAACAAAACAAATTTCTGCATCCTATTGATTTTTCTGAAAATTTTTTTAAAGACAGTGTTTCACTCTGTCACTGGGGCTAGAGTGCAGTGGTGTATCAGAGCTTATGGCAACCTCCAGCTCCTAGGCTCAAGCGATCCTCTTGCCTCAGCCTCCCAAGTAGTTGAGACTTCAAACACATAATACCAAACCCAGCTAGTTTTTTTTTTTCTTGTGGGTAAAGATGGGCGTCTAAGTTTTGCTCAGGTTAGACTCAAAGTCCTAACCTCACCTGATCCTCCCAGAGTGCTAGGATTACAGGTGTGAGCCATTGTGCCAGGTCTGAAGTAATTTCTAAAGCAGTTAGTTGCCTCTTTGAAAAAATTTTCTTTCTTTTTTTTTTTTTTTCAAGTTATGTCATTCAACAGCTTTAGCAGTCCCAAATATGACAGGGATTTTCATATCTCATAATACAAAGAGCAAAACATCCAAGCACTCTATTGGGGCAGAATATTGCCCCAGAATCAACCCAGAGATGTCCAGGCTGCACCTTCCCTTCCCCCATGCCCCAGAAAGTCTAAATTTGGTTTACTGGATAACTGCAATAACATTAACATGTTGCAAGAACAAGAATCAAGCAAAAGAGAAAGCAGCAGCTGAACGTGGCACGAGGTATTTTAATGCCATAGCAACTGTGGTGTCTTCACTATTATTTAATTCCCTTCCTTAGGTCAGGTTATTCTGCCCTCTCCCTCCTGCACTTCCTGTTGCTGTAATCAAATCAGGTCACCCTGAATCCCTGACTCCTCTTCCTGACTGCAGTCATGTCTATTTCCAGCTGAATGAATTTTCTCCATCCCTTTCTTTGCTCCCCAGACCTTTATTTGGTGCCCTTGAAGTTCCTGCTCTTCCCTGTGCTGCCCATGCTGCAAAGGCTTCTTTTATCCCCCTCCCCACCCATCTCCACTGCTCCTCCCCCCACCCCTCCCTCCAGCTCCTGCAGTTACCACTAACACAGTTAGCCACTAGATGGGCCACTCAGAGATTCTGAACCCAAGAACCTTGGTTTTCCTGAAACTTCCGTGCCTCCAGGCCTAGGGTCCATAAAGGTCCTTCCCTCACACTACAGCTCAGTGCCATTAGGAGAGATGACTTGGGACTTGAATATTTGGTGCTAGAGTTGCCCTCCCTGGCTTCTTCCCCTTTCTTTTTTTTTTTTTTTTTTTGGTGCCTGTCCCTGGGGCTCTTCATGCTCTATTTAGCTTTTCCTCAGGAAAGGTGGACAGAGCAGGTTTCAGCTGAGAATTTATGTAGCTCATCTGCTCATTTACAGGTGGGAAAACTAAGGCCTGGGGAGCTGAATTACCCCTGCCTAGCTGGTTCTTGGCAGAACTGAAACAGACAAAGAGAAAACTCAATCAAACTGGCGAATTTGGTGGGAAAAATCTTAAGGAGTGAGCAGTGCCAAAATGAGACTTGAAGACTAAGAGTCCCTCCATTCATCCTATCTTTATCTCCCTGCTGGCAGTGTGAACACAGGCTGGAACCCAGAGCTGGGACACCTACAGAGGCCTTTAAGGCACCTGCCATGCTTGGGTCCCCGTGCCCTTCCAGCAGGGCAGCCTGAGGAGGCAGCAACAGCCAGCCGTCATGAATCCCACACAAGTTCCACATTCACTACTTTTTTCACAATTTGCTTAGCATGCACAGCGGCAAATTGACAGAATTGTTTCCCCTAAATGTAGGAAGGTGCGTAAAATACAAGAAGCTTGTAAAAATATATTTATTGCAAAAGTTATATCAGTCTTGTAAGTAAGCACCAGCCTTCCCCGGGAAAGACATGCGTGGTAAAATGAATAAAATTAACTCAGTATTTTGACGGCTTGCTGCAGTGGAAAAGGGACTTATGTTTCCCCAAGCTGAGTATGAAGGGGAGGGACATATCCTTGGAGACAATGAAAGCTAAGCTACAGCAGCTTTGAAAGTTCCATGCCAGGCCTCGATGCTGGGTCACAGTCCCTTCCGTCCCAGGTAGGGCTTGCGCTGGTGCACTAGGGACGTGCCACTTCAGGGGCTGAGCCCTGCGGCCGCTGCCATTTCTGCTGCTGCACATCGTTTGTGATTAAGAGCTTTATTGATTTTCTAGCCCATGTCCACATTGGTGGGTATAGAGTACCACTGGGGGAACCGGTGCGAAGCCAAGTGGAAAGAGGGTTTATGAAATAAGCTCTCGAGGAAGAAAACTGTGGGAAAGAATGTGATGGAAGCAGATTTGGGGCCAGTTGATGTGGGAAAGTAGAACAACTCAAAAATGCTCTTCGGACTTGAACTGAAACAAAGCACTTTGCCAAAACACAGGAAGACAATCCAGTCTGTGACAAAGACTCAGCACTGTTTATAGAAAACAGAATATTCCTATCTGCAGAATCATCACTGACAAGGCTTAGCCCACATTCTATACACAGGCACTGTGTTGGGTTCTGGGCCTATAAATAAGAAATCAGTCAGTCTAGAAAAGTAGACTTAAAATATACACAAAATGATTTGCAAAGATGCAAGTGTATCTTAAGGAGTCAGAAAAAGATTTTTCCTAAACTTTGGGCCCAGAGCCAGCAGGAATGAAACGTGGCAGGAGAGGGATGGGACTGTGTCCCTGCTGCTGCTTACGTCATGTGCCAATCTGGTGAAGGTTCTCAGGCAGCTTCCACTCTTGTCACTACCGACTCTGCCAGGAAGACCCTGGTGGCTTCCCACTCCCACCCTTTGAAAGTTCAGAGAAGACCTCCTTCCCAGATGGGAGCTGCATGCAGCGTTTCAGGTGTTCTCAAAGTAGCAGGTGGAAAGGGAGTACCTACTAGTTTGGGTGTGCAATCCAGGCTGGGGACCTCCAGGACCAAGGGGACAGTTGGACACTTGTGACATGCTTTCTCCCTTCTCCTGCCCTCCACACACCCACCCACCACGAACCTGTGTCTCCTATGTGTTTTGAGGGGAGATTTCTTCCAACCCCCCCCCCCCACCTTCAACCCCTCTGGATAAAGGAATACCTTATTTTTACTTTTTCTTTAGCTTTCAGCATCTTTTTCTGCCGAAAATAAACTAGGAAAAAATGAGTATCTGGTGCATTTTTGTGTATCAGTATATTATGTAAAGGAGGAGGTAGTATATAAAACGGGAAATAAGAAAAAATATCACATAAAACCAGTGAGTGATCATGCACAGTAAATGATGACTTTAACCAAAAATCAGAAATAAAATCCTGTTTTTGCGGTTCATTTTGAAAATGATGTAACCGAAAGAGGATCTTTCATCTTCCACTGCTGGACTCCTTCTCTGTTTAGCCTTCGGGCCCAAGCATCTGCACTGAAGGTCTTCAAAGAGGTCAAACCTGGGTCATAAGACTTCAGAAAGGTCTAGACTAAGCTGGAGAACTTCAGCATGATTTCTCCCGAGCCAGAGGACCTCAGAATGGTCGCGCCTAGGTTGCAAGACCTCCTAGTGATCCAGCTTTAAGCCACAGGGACCTCGTACGAGTGTGGCCTACGTCTCTAAACTCCTAGAGAAGGAATTAAGGATAGTAGATGGATAGCCTTCCTGGACACTTCTACCTCTGCAGGACCCAAGTCTCTTCATTCCTGGCCCCACCCCCGCCCCCCTCGTTCTAAAACAGTCGAAAAGGGCTGAAATTCCTGCAAGTGTATGAGGCCAACGTCCTCAGCACTGTTCCCTTTTTTGCAGAGGAAAAGTAAATTTCAAAAGAAAGCTGGCAATACTCCGATTAAAAAAAAAAAAAATACCTGGCACTTTAAGCAAAGAGTCAAAAGCAAGGAGTAGTCAGTCTCCGCGGTGCTGGGAGGTACTGTGAAATCCGCACAGCCTAATTCATCGTTCAGAAAACAAAATGGAACAAGTTTCTTTGCTCCCCGCCCCACCCTCTTCCCCGATGCCTTAGCTGTTCTTGGCAGGGCCCCAGAGCAGCACCCGATAATTCCACGGTACATTGTGTACATTTGCATCTGTTTAACCGGCTATTTACGGCCGCCCTTTACCGCCACCTGTAAGAGGCAGCGCCATAATGACACTGCCTAAGTGGCTGGGCCGGGAACCCGGTTCCCAGTGGTTTTCTGCACTTGAAGACGCCGGAATCTGTGAAGTGGTTGGCGCTTGGGAGAAACAGGGAGACAGTTGGGAACACCACAAGTAGAGGGCG
Source organism: Arctocebus calabarensis (assembly GCA_963573935.1). Lineage (NCBI taxonomy): Eukaryota > Metazoa > Chordata > Mammalia > Primates > Lorisidae > Arctocebus > Arctocebus calabarensis. The sequence goes on from CAUYON010078810.1 coordinate 22,314, forward strand.
GGAGGCGCACCAGACGGAGGGTCCTTCCTTCCTCGTTAGCTCCGCTCGGTGGCTCCTTTTCCATTCTCACAAGCTCGAGAAGGAACCTGCTGAGCTTTCGGTGCGGCTCGTTTCCTGCCTGATAAAAGAGCTCGCTGCCATTTGGATTCCACGGGTTTCTGAATCACCCAGGGGCCTGGCGATCCGCAGGAGGGGAGGGACAGGAGCGCCGGAGTGGGAGCCGCAGTCCAGCGGGATCCGGCCAGCATAACACCCCCTCGAGTCTGGGGAACAGGCTTGCGGATGTGAGGCGGGGCGGCGAGGACACCTGCGCTCCGGAGGGCGAACGGGGTAAAGTGGGGGCGAGGGCGGGAGGAAGTCGAGGCGCCGGAGCGTCAGAAACGCTTCCTCAGCTTCCCTTGCACTTTGGAGGCTGTCCCGAGGGGGGCCAGCGGGCGGTGCCCCACGGACTCCCACTTTCTCCTGGCACAGCTGGAGGTCGGGAGCTCTGTTCCCCCAAAGGCTGGTATTCGGCGGTCCCAAGTGCCCGCGAGAGGCCCCGGGCGCCCAGGACCGCGTGGGGCGCTCGGAGCGCGCCAAGCCGCGCACCGGCGGATCAACGCTGACGGGCCCGGGGGCTGCGGGGCTGGGGCGCAGAGTGAGCGCGGCCCCGGAGCGCCTTTCGTTTTAAGGAGGCTTACTTCTGGAAAGGGACAGGGAACTGTCAATCAGCGAGGGAGGGAGCGCACCGGCGCTGGGTGATGTCAGCGGATCAGCTGCTCGATAACAAAGAGGGGGTATTACAGGAGAAAGTTGCAGCGGCGGCGGCGGCCACAGCGGCACCTCGGAGCCTCGGAGGCGAGGGGCAAGTGGGCGAAGGGAGGGGGGACGGCAGTTGCCGCAGCCGCTGAAGGCCAAGGAATTGAAAGGGCTGTAGGGGGAGGCAGCGCGAGCCAGCCCCGACTGCTCCTCCTCTTCCTCCTCCTCCTTCAAACTCGCAGGGCTCAGCCCCAGCGCTCGCTCAGCCGCCGGGAGCACCCGGAGGGACGGGAGGCAGCCGCGCGGCCCGGAGCTGGGCAGGGTCCCCAGCCGCCATGGATAGCGACGACGAGATGGTGGAGGAGGCGGTGGAAGGTACAAGAATTTCTCCGGGGTCGGGGGAGGAGACGCCGAGGGCCTGGAGCACGTAAGGAGTGGCGGGCTGCGACCCGCGCGGCGCCGGGCCCCGCAGCCGCCACTGTCCCCTATGTGGGTGGCCGGCTGCCCGGCTCGGGCGGGGGCCGGACAGCCACCGTCACGCCGCCGGGAGCGCGCACTGCGCGGCTGGGGGCAGGCCGGGAATGGGGTTCCGCCAAGCCGGGGGCCCCAGGAAGACCCGGCTGCTCCATCCCGCCGGGCCACAGCCTGCATCCGCCCTCGGAGTTGCAAAACCTGTCCCGCAATCTGGCCTTTTCCCTTTCGGTGATGTAGGGTGGGTGTGCTCAGCTGGGCAACCCCTTAATGCCAGTGGTCTCCGCGGAGCATTCTCCCAGCCCAGTTTTGGCAATTTCGATCCCCTCCCCGGCCGCCAGCCCTATCCTTCCGCTCGCCGCTGCGCCCCGAGGCGACCGCAGCTGCGTCCGGGTCTGTCCCCAAGCGCAGCGCACAGGGTCGGTCCAGGCACGTGGCAGCCGCGGCCGGGGCGGCTGCTCTTCCCAAAAGATGAAATCATTGCCAGGCAGCGGACGACGCTGCGGACCCCGGGGCTCGATCGCTCACCGTCCCGAAGGCGGGTGGCCCTCCCTACCCTTGCCCCCGAGCCAACTCAGTCAAACCGCCCCCTCCCCCTTCCTGCTCCCAAGCCGGGGTGCAGCCGCCGCCACGCTGTGCAGTCGCGCCTCGAGCCCGCACCGAAATTGCTGGGTGACACTTAACTTTCTGAATTCCATGCAGTTGGCTGCGGGTGATATCACCGCCTCGGTGTCGTGTTTCTCCGCCCCTTCTCTTCTAGCGCCCCTCCCCCGACTTTTCTCGCCACTTTGTTTTGTCGAGTTTCTCCTCCTCTTTTTTGCTAGTTCTAAAAAAACGATGCAGGGACGTTATACAATCTCGTTGTTTGTATCATGAGACGTTATGATTTTGTAACCGTGAATACCGAAAAATACTCTTTAGCGTATTTATTTGGTTCTGTCATGTACGGTTCATCGTGATGTTTTGCAGTGCACTATGGTATTATTCCAGAATGTTTTACACCAAGCATGCAAGTAAATAATTTTTAGCCCTTGGTTCAGTCTAGTTTCTTTCCAATTTGTATAAACAAGTGATAAAGAAAAATAAAGTGGCAATACTGAACAAACGCATGCGGCTACATGGTTATTGTTACACTGGGAGAAATCAATTTTAATGTTTTCATAAACATAACTCCTGCAGTGCTCCTGTAGTCGTAGGGTGAGATTGAGCAGAATAATACTGTATTTCTGAATTCTCTAAAAGGTATACAAACTAATGTAAATATTTAAAACTTACTATATCTTCATTTTTCTTAAAAGCCACTTAAAAAGTGTGTGTGTGTGTGTGTATTTTAACTTAAGAGAATTTCACAATGTTGTGAACTCACGGAGCTTTTTAGCGCCCTTACAAGCAAAGCTGATGTTGGCGTTTATTGGGGCCCAAAGATTTTGAGTTGATCCACAGGAAGCCTTCTTAGAATTTAAAAGTTATTGATTTCTTATGCCCCCCCCCATGTTATGAAAGATAAAGGAAGAAATACTCTTCTGAAATTGTTAGAATTTGCTTTCATTCTTCAGAGTTTACTTTTGCTTGTAAAACTTTAATGCAGATTCTTGATCTTGACTCTCCCTATTTAGACCACCTTCTTCGAAGCTACTTAAAAACATAAGGTCCAGTTGTCCGTAGTCCTCAGGCTCCTTTGCAGAATGCGAACAAGAGCTTTAGAAACATATCAGTGTTGTTTTTGCGGCTGTCCACTGGCTTAGAAACAGGGAAGGTTCTGTTATATAGAGAGAGTGACCATACACATTACTATCCCAAACCAGAACCCCTTTGAGAATAAGAGGGGGTACTATTAATTAAGCTGAAACAACTTGCTTAATACTTGAATGGGGCTGTCTGGGACACATGGCCACTCATTTGTACCTAACGGTAAACAGTTAGAGTCACACAAAATCTTTAAAGCCCTTAGAAGCATCTCAGGCTCTGACTTGCACAGTGCCTGGATCATGTGTATAAACTTGCAGTAAACTGCATTCAAGCAGGGGTTTTCCCAAGCCCTTCTTTGCTTTTTTAGTGCTGTTTGCAACAGTCTTTACTTAACATGTTAACACTTACTTGCTTGAGGACTGGTATAAACTGCTTCTGATCTTTCCCCAAAGATAAGCTAGTCTGAATATCTAAGTGTTTAAGTACCAACTAATCTTCTTCTCTCCATAAACAGAGGATTCTCAGTCGTTTCATTGTCATAGCTATTATTACCATTGCCATAATTGTTTAGTTCTTATTATGTGCAGCTCCTGTGCTAAGTGTTTTATAGATATTATTCATTGTCTTATGAGGCAAGTACTGATATTATCCTAATTTTACAGAGGCAGGAATTTAGGTATAGAGAAGAACTAATCCAGAGATTTTCAGGGAGGTGGAAAGACAGGCTTGGCTTCATGGAACTTCTCTCCAACATTCCAACCTGTCTCCCTAAATTTTTTTAAAAATGAGTCAAACATAAAATAGTAACTGAGTTTGGAAGCAACAGTAAAATATTATGTCAGTTGCATTATCCATGCAATTTTGCAGAAGTTGGTTCTGAAAGAGTTCAATGACTTTCAGAAAAAATATATTAATATTTGGGGGAAGAATTTAACTTACAGCCTCTGCAACAGACATCCTTTTGCCTCCTCATTAGAAATTTACTCCAGGGAAGAAATTGTTCTCTCCAGGACTTGACTTTAAATGTCTAATACATCATATACATTTTGGTTCTCTACCAGGGTGGAATTGTAGCTCAAGTGAAGTTCTAAACTCAGGGTGGGTGAATCCCTGAGGGGAAGTGGGTGGTGGAGGGTGTGTCAGCTGGCAGTGTTCTCTGTACCTGTGTCTGCTGTGCTCCTGTGGGAAGGCAGCAAGCCCTGGGCCTCCGAGGGCCTCAGAACTCCCTCCACTTGAGCACTGGTGTGGCTTTTGAAAAACACTTAGAAGCACGGTGGCTCAGGGGAGAGTGATGTTGAGCTTTCCAGTGTTTTTCTTTGGGGCCTTTATAACCAGAAATAGTTATTACCATATCTATTTCTTTGTCTATCCGTAGATACAAAGATGAATACGGTGTGGTCCCTAATGTAACTTAAAATAAATATATCATACCTAAACAGATAACTTTGGTAGTTAAGAGGAAATAAAAATTACTTTGTGTTGGCTCAGCGCCTATAGCTCAAGTGGCTAAGGTGCCAGCCACATACACCAGAGCTGGCGGGTTCGAATCCAGCCCAGGCCTGCCAAACAACAATGACAACTACAACCAAAAAATAGCTGTGCATTGTGGCAGGTGCCTGTAGTCCCAGCTACTTGAGAGGCCAAGGCAAGAGAATTGCTTAAGCCCAGCTCCCAGGAGCTGGAGATTGCTGTGAGCTGTGAAGCCACGGCAGGCACTCCACCCAGGGTGATAGCTTGAGGCTCTGTCTCAAAAAAAAAAAAAAAAAAAAATTACTTTGCGCTTGGGTAATTTGATGGGGAAAGTTTTCCCATAAGAGGTGGCATAGACTTGAGTTGAAGTGAGAGGGGAACTTTATAGGGTCGTGCAGGCCCACCCACAGAATAATCATTCAGTTTTGTAGCAACACGGGACTTAGGAGGAGAAAAGTGTAAACTGAGAGTGTAAACTGTGGGCCAGTGCGTGCCACAAGGCAGCAGAAGCCGTGGACGCGCTTTCTCATAGGAAATGTCAGGAGTGGGGCTCTGCTTCAGGAAGATGAACAGGCAGTGACGAGCAAGGCAGCAGCCACAGAGGCCCAAACAGCAGGCGAGGCGATCATCCTGAAGGCCCCTTGCTGTAATTTCAGAGGAGAGCAGAAAAAAAAGAAAAAAAGAAAGGCCTGGAAACTTAGAGGAGACTCTGAGGATAAATGCTCAAGAAGGGAGATATCAGAACCCCCCAAAATAGGGGGCCAGAACGAAACAGGTAGCCCAGTGTTCCACTCTCCCAACCCCCTGGAAATATTAAAAATATTTTTATTACCAGTCACCCTAATATTATATCCTGCCCAAATGTACTGGTAGCACCCTTTCCATGTGGGCCACATGTTAAAATTATGACCCTCACAACTAATAGTTGAGCTCTTGCAAAGAATTACCTTTAAAAACCAAATTGTATTTTTAACAGCCTGTGTAAAGCTTCACTGTGAGGGCATGTTGTTTGTATTAAACAGAATAAGCTTGCCTTTTATTATAGTTTTAGCAGCGTTCTAGTCTGTAAAACCAACAGGGTGCATATAAGGGTCTCTAAGGAAAACACACACATACCACTCTCAGATCTCTTAAGCCTAAGGCTGTTAGCATCGAGTGTCTGATCCAGAGGGAATTCACTTGGCTGAGGCTTACATCACTGACTATACCAAGTACAGGCCTGGCTCTTACCAGGTTAAGGGAAAAGATAGCTCAGAAGTAACTCTAGGGGGAAAATATAAATTTCTGTTTAGTAGATAATGGTCTTTAGACAAGAGTAATAAAAAAGTAGAGTTGTAGACTGATACCCCCCCTCCTTTCTCTAACTTCTGTAAGTATTTTAAATCATGCTGCAGACAGAAACACGGTACATTAGCTCGGACAATATCATAAATACAGAGCAATCATTCAACTGAATTTTCCCTGTTGTTTGGGCCTGGTATTCACCCTCTGTTTGGTGGTAACTTGACTGGAAGGCTGTTGGCTGACTTGGCACATTTTACAAACTGACCTCAATGGGAGCAAGGACTAATGTTTCTCTTTGAGTTAGGTAACACATGGAGGGGGGAGGAATTTGCAACCAGGATGTGCTGTTGAAATCTTGATGGTTCTATGAGAATTACCTTCGCCGCAAATTTTTCTTCCTCTTCTTTCCCAGGAGCATGGGGATTTCTACCTTTTTAGAAGTTACCTTCCACCATCAGCGAGGAAAGTGTTCAGCAAGTTTGTCCTTATCTAGTAAGGGAATTAAAGGACTGGGGAAGGGGCTCTCAGTGTCCATCAGTATATGCAGAGTGGTTAATGTGTCTCTTGGACAAATCACTGGTGTTTTAATTTATAAGATTACAGTATGTGTGACTGTTTTGAGGTTTAAATTTGATAATAGGAAAGCATATAACCCAGTGTCAGATGCATAGTAGATTGGTAAGTTGTTTTTGTTCTCTGTATGGTAGTACCCTTCTGCATTGAATTGGCTATTACTGACATGATGGAACATTATCTGATCTTATTATTCAACTATTACATGATCTTATTGGCATTTGAAAAATTGTTACACTAGAATCTCTTCTAGCACTAACATGGAAAGGAGATGTGAGAATATAGCAACCTAATCTCTTCTCTCTCCTTCATTTCTTTGTTTGGAAAAATCTCTTTGTTGTGTCTTTTTGGTTGTGGCCATTATTCTAGATATAAAGTTCTACTGGTAGGAGAACTACTCCAATCTATGAAATATTCAGGATAGAAGTCTTTTTTTTTTGAGCCAGAGCCTCAAGCTGTCACCCTGGATAGAGGGCTGCAGCATCACAGCTCACAGCAACCTCCAATTCCTGGGCTCAAGCGAGTCTCCTGCCTCCGCCTCCCAAGTAGCTGTCTACAGGCGCCCACCTCAACACCCGGTCATTTTTTGGTTGTAGGCATCATTGTTGTTTGGCAGGCCCGGGCTGGATTCGAACCCGCCAACTCAGGTGTACGTGGCTGGCGCCTTAGCCTGTTGAGCCACAGACGCTGAGCCAGGATAGAAGTCTTGAATGATCAAAACCCTTAATTTTGATCATTCAAGACTTCCATCCTGAATATTTCATAGATCTTTTAATTGATCACATCCTAAGGATGAAAAGAAAACAAAATGAGTCAAGAAGAGGATCCTAAAGATTTCAGAACTCTCTCTTGACAAGCAACCTAAAAACCTTTAGTATGGCAGGGAGGGATCACATGTCCAAACCCTCCATCTAACCTCACAAGGTCATCTGAGAACTGGCATCACTTAGTACCAGTGAGAGTGAGGACCAATCTCTCCTCCAAGAGATTATGAGGATGAGGGGGAGTCCTCTTGGTCATTAAAAGAGGCTCTGAAACAAGTATCCTTCATGGAAGGGAGTGGGGTTAATATTTTGTTGTCATCTCAGTTGGGATCAGTACTATTCTCTTAGTGCTTTTAATGTATTATATGACACTTTCAATTTTCTCTAATATCTAAATTCCATTGCTGAGGGTGCACCTTCAGCATTTTATTCAGAAATAGGACAGAGCTGAAGGAAGGTGGAAATTTATATCGGAAGTTTTTCCTTTAGTGTTCAGGTTGATTGCAATTTCTCTTGATCTAAAGTGGAATAGCAAATTTTATCGAATATTAATTTTTTAATGTTTGAAATATGTAAACTTTTCTAGGAGGAAAGCATTTTCAACAAATTAATAAATCCTCTAGTGTAGAGACTAAAGTGATTATTCAGGTATTTATATCTAAATCAAAAGTAGGACACTACATTCATCGCACTATTAGTGGCTAAATTTAACTTGATCCCAATGTTTCATAAAAGAAAGCTTTTAGTTGGTAGTAGTTTTTTAATTAAAAGAAAAAAGTAAATTTAATTGATTTCAATGAGAGAAATGTCATCCAATATCTAGAAGATAATTGTCTCAAGTTATTTCATATGACTGTGTCATTGAATTATGTCATACACTATGGGGTTTTTAATGAGAAGAAAGAAATTGTGGTCTAGTTTTTTCCTGACCAATAAAGTTCTGACCCTAGTAGAAAAAAATTGTGTTGAGAGGAAGAGACCAGGTGCCTGGGTGCTGTGGCTCCAGCTTTCAGCAAGAGAGAGATCTTGTCTTTATAAAAAATAGAAAAATTAGCATGGTGTGGCATTGTGTGCCTGTAGTTTCAGCTAGGGAGGCTGAGTCAAGAGGATTGCTTGAGGCCAGGCACGGTGGCTCACGCCTGTAATCCTAGTACTCTGGGAGGCTGAGGCAGGTGGGTTACTTCAAGACCAGCCTGAGCAAAAGCAAGATCTCATGTCTATTAAAAATAGAAAAACTAGCTTGGCGCCTGTAGCTCAAACGGCTAAGGCGCCAGCCACATACACCGGAGCTGGCGGGTTCGAATCCAGCCCAGGCCCGCCAAACGACAACTATAATCAAAAGTTAGCCAGCGTTGTGGTGGCGCCTGCAATCCTAGCTACCTGGGATGCTGAGGCAAGAGATTCGCTTAAGCCAGGAATTGGAGGTTGCTGTGAGCTGTGATGCCAGGGCACTCTACCCAGGGCAAAAGCTTGAGGCTCTGTCTCAAAAAGAATAATAATAAAAATAAAATAAAAATAGAAAAACTGAGGCAAGAGGATTGCTTGAGCCTGAGTTGGAGGTTGCTGTGAGCTATGATGGCCATAGCACTCTACCGAGACAACAGCTTGAGACTCTGTCTCAAAAAAAAAAAAAAAGGACGACACCTGTGGCTCAGTGAGTAGGGTGCCAGCCCCATATACCAAGGGTGGCGGGTTCAAACCTGGCCCTGGCCCTGCAACAACAACAACAAAAAATAGCCCGGTATTGTTGTGGGCACCTGTAGTCCCAGCTACTCGGGAGGCTGAGGCAAGAGAATCACCTAAGCCCAGGAGTTGGAGGTTGCTGTGAGCTGTGTGACGCCACGGCACAAGGGCGATAAAGTGAGACTCTGTCTCTACAAAAATAAAATATGAAAAAATATAAAAAAAAAAAGAGTATGGGTTGAGTCCAGGAGTTTGGGGTTGCAGTGAGCCGTGAGAACACCACTGTGTTCTACTCATGGTGACAGAGAGACCCTGTCTCAAAAAGAAGGGACCTATATTAATAATGATCTAGCGAAGCACGGTGGCTCACACCTGTAATCCCAGTACTTATAGGAAGGTGGGGCAGGTGGATTACCAGAGCTTACAGGTTCAAGACCAGCCTGAGCTCCAGTGAGACCTCCATCTAAAAAAACAGCTGAACGTTGTGCTGGGCGCCTGTAGTCCCAGCTACTTGGGAGGCTGAGGCAAGAGAATCGCTTGAGCACAAGAGTTGGAGGTTGCTCTGAGCTAAGACACCTTGGCACACTACTGAGGATGACTCTGTCTCAAAAAAAAAGAAATATTTAAGTAGCTAAGTTTCATAGTAGTAATATGTTCTAGGTAACCCATTCTATACAGAGTCAGATGTAGCAATAAAACATTGTATTGCTGCTGTTCTTTTATGTTTATATAATTAATAATACAAATAAAGGGCATTTTTATTCTTTATGAGTGCCTATATATCATCTCTTCCTAGGGCTAATAATTCTTTTATCATGTTGGAAGAAATCATTTTAGATGACTAAAGCTTTCATTGCGGCGGTAGGGTCTGTATTTTCTTTTATGTCTGTCAGGCATCTGGAAGCCACACTTCAGTGTTGAATGTCTCTGCCCTGGACACAGTGTTTAATGTTTTTGTACCTTTTTCATCCATGACCCAGGTTGTTAACCCAGGAAAAACCCTGTAGAATAACTACTGCCTTCACTTTCACCCACCTCTGCAAAATCAACGCACCAGAATGACTGGGGAGACAGCAATGAAGTGGTTTTGTGAAATGTGCACATAGTCACAAAGAACCTAAACATGGACTGTAAACGTAGCCTTTAGAAGGCGAAAGATTTACGCGATCTGAAGAGAAACCAGAGTATTAAACATAGCTTTTAGAATGTATGAGTCTGTGACCCAGGAAGGACCAGTGATTTAAAGAGCACTGTGATAACTGCGGCTGATGTTCAGAATCACCACTGAAATGGCCACGTGGATACTTCTGACTCCATTTAAAATACAAGCCTGATACATGGTGGTAGAGGGTCTAGGATGAGGTTTTTCTAACATTCAAAGCTGAATAATTTTGTAAAATAAAGCATAAGTTTAAGGTTAAGTTTAAGGTTAAGCTGAGAAGGACTCTGAATTTATGTGTCTGTACAACGAGGTGTATAAATACTATGTATTAGGGCAGTTTTGAGGACATAGCTAAGGGACATTGTACTTGAGTATAACAAGTAACAGTGGGATATTCAGACTGGGCTAGCAAGTTCCCATGTCATTCTGTGGAAAGATACTCAAAATCATATTGCAGGCCAGGTGCGGTGGCTCACGCCTGTACTCCTAGCACTCTGGGAGGCTGAGGCAGGTGGATTGCCTGAGCTCACGGATTCAAGACCAGCCTGAGCAAGAGCGAGACCCCGTCTCTAAAAAACCAGACATTGTGGCAGGCACCCACAGTCCCAGCTACTGGAAGAGGCAAGAGAATCACTCGAGCCCAGGAGTTTGAGTTTACGGTGAGCTATAATGCCACAGTACTCTACCGAGGGTGACAAAATAAGACTCTGTCTCAAAAAAAAAAAAATCATATTGCATACTTAGTCTTCTAGAATTAGTTCATTGCAAAGACAGTGTGTCTGGCAACAGAATGTGAAACAGTGGGATCTCAACCACATTTTAGATAAGCATGAGAGATTTGGGGGCATCAATTCCAAAAATGAGAAGAACTGTGTGGGGAAGTATATGGTAAATTGCAATTTGCACTGCGTATGATAATATTGGTAATAACTCACTGTCTTGGGTAAAATGCAAGCTTATTTATGGGTCATATTCTAAAATGGGCCTAAGTTCCTCTGCTGTGGGCTGGTCAGTTTGCAAAGTGGATATAACAATGAAGTCGATACTCCCCGTGCAGGTGAGATAAGAACCCTGGCATGTTCGCTGTTCCCCTGTGTCAGGGAGGGGATGCTTTGGCAGCTTGGGGAGACTTGCCTGGAAGCATCTGGGTGCTGATGCCTCAGTGGAGAGCCCTGACGATGTTAAGGCTTGCCTTGTGGTCCCCTTTCTCCAGGGAACCTGGATGACGACGGATTACCGCATGGGCTCTGCACCGTCACCTACTCCTCCACAGACAGATTTGAGGGCAACTTTGTTCATGGAGAAAAGAACGGCCGGGGGAAGTTCTTCTTCTTTGATGGCAGGTAGCACTCAGAGTTTTGTTTTGTTCTTTTGCGGGTCCCAGATTATTTGATGTGAAGGAATGATGCATGTGTAAGAATTTAAGCGGAAGTTGTTGTACAACTTATATAATACAAAAGGCAAAATTAACCCAACCTACATGCACTGCTTTGGTGACGGGGGAAGTCACTCCCTGGCTGTGGGAAAGCCAGCCCAAGGCTTAGCTCCTGTCATCACTCTCCCAGGGTGTGCTCGTCCAAGAGATACTCTGCCTTGCCCCAACTTGTGCAAGTGAATCACCTGGTCACCCAGTTCTTTGGTGGATTTCACCTGTTCATTGAGGTAATGAGTTTCAATGAAGTCGCACAGTGGGGATAGTTTTTGTCAGTGTCCAGTTTGTACAGTTCCAGTAGTGACTGGTTTATGCTTTTTTCCGAGTGTTAACCCCCCCCCCCACTACACTCAGCCTGATCACCCAGTCAGCACCCTGTGATTTCTTCACTTCCTGAAGACTATTCAGCCACCTGGTTGGTTCTTCAGCTTCATCAGTTCCTCAGCATGTTCCCTCTTCTCATGAGATTGGTAAAGTAAGGGCAGGAGAACCTCCAACCTTCCTCCAGTGACCCCCTCCCTGAGTTGACCTAATTTTCATAGACCAGACATGCACCACACGTGCCTGTCAGTACAGCAGACCTAGTTCCTTATGTGGACCCCCTGCGATGTCCATACGCATTGGTTATAGGCCCTTGGGTTGTCAACTTACTCAGTAGTTATACTGTATTGGGCAAAAAGTTCTTCAAAGCCTCATCATCACTGTCTAGATAGTAACTCATGGGCAGGTAGATATAGAAGCATAGTTTTCTAGATTCACAGTTTTTTAATGCTTGCCTTTGGGATAGTTGGTCTTTTTTTTTTTTGAGACAGGGTCTCACTCTGTCACCCAGGTTTGAGTGCCAGCTCACTGCAGCCCTAAACTCCTGGGCTCATGTGATCCTCCCTCCTCAGCCTCTCAAATAGCTGAAACTACAGCCATATGCCACCGTATTTGCCTAATTAATATTTTCATTTTTAGAGATGAGATCTCACTGTGTTGCCCAGGCTGGTCTCAAGCTGCTGGCTAGGAGCCTTGGCCTCCTAAAGTGCTGGGATTACAGGCATGAACCGCCATAGCCGGTCTCTTTGTGTGACTCTGTAACACTGAGGTCAGGACTAGTATCTTCCACAGTCTGCCTCTAGTTAAAGTATTTTTCATGTCAGGGATTGTTTTCACTTTGCTTTCGCCTCCCATGAGAATGCTGGGAAGGAGTGACTCCTTACCCTCTTGTGGTAGGTAGAAATATCTATAGGACTTTTTTCTTTCAAGAAGAGATAGGACAGCACTGGCCTAGCTTTCTAACAATGACTTTTAAACCATGTCAACTTCAGAAGCAAGGAGTGACCATATGAATTTCTTAAGTCTTTAGAGGAACTCAGAGCCATGGAGGAGCCAGCGATTTTCAGGCCAGTTGGGTAATACAGAAACAAACTTGGCTGAAGCAGGTTGTAGGATTCTGCAGGGTATAGTGTCACTTACTAAACTCCTGACATTGGTAATAAGCCAACTGAGTCTCAGGATCCCAGCCTCTTCAAGATGTTGAAAGTGCTTTTCTCGCTCATGAGCCCTTTAACTAACCTGTCCAGAGGGAAACTTCTCCTGCCTCATTTCCATGGCAGTTTTTTTTTTAATAGAACTCCCTCTAGAAACTGTCATTTTTTACCTCATGCTATAATTTTTCTTTTATTCATTCAACAAATACATATTTATGTAAATATCTCATTTTTCCTTCATCCCCAAGGACAGAGGTTCCTGGAGGGCAGAATCTATGTCAATTATATATTTTATGCATCATAGCACTTTCCCTTAATTTGATACTAAAAAAAAAAAAAAAATCCTTGCTGAGTAGAGTGGAAGCTGAGAGAATAGAATTCAGAACCCCCCCGCCCCCCACATACTTGTGCTTTAAACTTTGTAGTTTGATGATGATAGCCAGTAATTGATGAGCTATATGGGAAAACAGTCCAGCTGATCTGGTTGAATTCGGTATTGCTTTACAGATGCAATACACTTGAGCTTCTGAACAAGTGTACCAAGAACAAGCTACACGTCAGCCCAAGACACTGGTCCCCTCAGGCCTACGAGGTAGGCAAGTCAAGTGGTGCCTGAGATTTCCTGAGCACCCACCTTCCTATGTCAGACTGGTCACTTCCAGCCCTAGACCGCTTCGTCCACTTACCCAGTTGCCTCATACAAATGCAGCAATTTGCATGTGTGTCACAACATGAAAAAGCTGAAGGTCAGGTTGAAGCAACCAGCCTAATAATTATCTTTAGGCTAGAAAGAAATGCATTAACTTTTTTTTTTCTGTTGGAGGCATGAATTCACTAAGTTTTATGCCTACCCCTCAAATCCCTGTAGAGACATCAGACAGAAAAGAATCAAAGAACAGCAGTGTTAGCGAGGACCTCTGTGGGGTAGTCTTCAGATGGAAGGGGCTAACGCCCTGAGGGGAGAAGACCTGTATCATTACCTTAATTACTCATGATGAAGCAGTATGGAGACAAGATCTCAAAAGGCCATCATCACCTTTCTTGAGCCCAATACTGGTAATGTTGTGAAAAGTGCTAAAGGGATTTGCTATAAAATAAGGAGACAGGCTCATGACTGAAAAAAGGCCAGGCAGTCTAGATGTTTCTAAGTAAGGGGTTTGCTTGTGGAGAAATCAGTAGTTTCTTCCTAAAGCAGCCTTTATTTATATTTGTCTATTAATTTTTCTCACTGCTTCCACCCCCAGTTTGGGTCTGATGTATTGGGTAAAAGAAAGTGGAGCTCCTTTGCCTTTCCTGTTAGTCAGGAAACTTTTGTCTGGAAAAGTTGCCCCCAAAGGCTGACAAGGTCATGAAATAACAGGTGAGGGAACAAAAACTTTTTTTTTTGGCTGGGGCTGGGTTTGAACCCGCCACCTCCTGCATATGGGGCCGGCACCCTACTCCTTTGAACCGCAGGCACTGCCCTGGAACAAAAACTTTTCTGTTGAAGAAAGGTGTTCGAACCTGTAGTGCTGGTTTATGTCCCCATCAAAGGGTTCATTTGCAATGAGAGTTTGGAAACAGAGAAGAAAAGTCACAAAATGCAGTAAGAGGAGATTTGGCCTGATGCATTCTGATCTTATATGAAAACTGAACCCAGACAGATGCTTTATGAGAAGGAGTCAAACAAATATAAACTGATATCAAGAAAATTCTGTAATCACTTTATCCTTTGAAAATTCTGTAATCGGTTTTCAGAAAATGATAAACCTGAATAAGAATTTCAGATATCCAGATTGCCAGGAGAAATGACTCTGTTAAATTTTTAACCAATTTCATAGATAGAAGCAGGATATTTTTTTAAATTGCAAATATAGCAAACGATCGGTAGAATAAAAAGTCCACAAGAGGTACAGACATGTAAAAAGTGAAAGTGCTCCCTTTTCCATAATCCCCACCCTATAGAAGTAACCACTGTCATCAGAATTTGAACATCTTTAATATAGTCAAGATAGCTATCTATTTCTAAGTTTTAATAATTGTACATATTTGTGGGGTACAGCGTGATTTTCTAGATGTATGTACATTGTGCAATGAACAAATCAGGGTAATTAGCATATTCATCACCTCAGACACTTGATATTTCTTTATGGTGACAACATTCAAAATCCTCCTTTTTAGCTATTTTGAAGTCTAGAGTACAGTATTGTTGACTTTACTCACCCTAGTATGCAGTAGAATGCTAGGACTTATTCCTGTTATCTAACTGTAACTTTATACCTTCTGACCTACCTCTCCCATCCTCCCCTTCCCACTCTTCCCAGCCTCCGCAACCACTATTCTACTCTCTAATTCTGTGAGAATAGAATGAAGCTTTCACATAGGGGCCAGATGTGGTGGCTCATGTCTGTAATCCTAACACTCTGGGAGGCTGAGGTGAGAGGATCTCTTAAGCTCACGAGTTCGAGACCAGACCAAGCAAGAGTAAGATCCCATTTCCACTAAAAATAGAAAAATCAGGCTGGTGTCGTGGTGAGCACTTGTAGTCTCAGCTATTCAGGAGGCTGAGGCAGGAGGATCACTTGAACCCAGGAGTCTGAGGTTACAGTGAGCTAGGCTGAAACCATGGCACTCTAGCCTGGGCAACAGAGTGAGACTCTGTCTCAAAAAAACAAAGAGAAAGATTCCACATATGAGGGGGATCATTTGGTGTGTGTCCTTCTGTGTTTGGCTTATTTCACTTACCATAGTATCCTCAGAGTGCATTCATGTTTTGCAAACAACAGAATGTTTTTTATGTTGAATAGTATTGAATAGTATATATATATATATATAATATACATATACATATTATATATATATATATAATAGTTATATTGAATAGTATTCCACTCTGTATGTATATCACATTTTCTTTCTGTTAACAGACACTTAGAGATTCCCTATCTTGACTTGTGAACAGTGCTGCAGTAAACAGAGAGCACGTGGCTGTCTCTTCCACATGCTGAATAGCTGTCTGTTTCTAAATCAGTTTAAATAATACCATTTACCAGTTCTTGGGTCTCTCTGATTTAGAAAAAGATAGCTATCTTGAATATATTTAATATTCTGTACCTCTTGTGGACTTTTTATTCTACCGATGTAGTTTTAAGATCATACTAAAGATTTAGTCTTTTCCTTAATTATGTGACAAAATGTAGAACAGGAAAGCTAAGTTACTACAACTGGCTTACTTAATTGGAAACCTGAAGTCAGACCACTGATCTTTTACCAGATGTTTTATCCCACAAATGAGAAATGAATGGAAAAATTAACTCAATTTTTTAAAATTATCTTTTCAAACAGCTGTTATTTTCCATTCCTCCCGTCTCCCCCAAGCCCTTTTTAGGAGGGAAGAAGAAAATTGTCCTAAGAGGAAGCAACTGAAACTTCTTTACATCTACTATAATCCTGGGGAATTTATACAGCAAAGTACAAAGAATCTTGGGGTTTTGTTAGCGTGGACCTGGAATCTGTCTGGCACCAGCAGATCTGCTGGAGTACTGTGGAGTATTATGAAAGTGTTTAGCATTCAAAATACTTTGATATATTGGGTGTGGCGCCTGTGGCTCAAGGAATAGGGTGCCAGCCAAAAACTGCAAAAAAAAAAAAAAAAGAAGACAAAATACTTCGATAAATATATACATTTCTAATTTTTATACTAGTCCTCAAATCTAGATGTTTATTTTAATGTATCTTTCCTTAATTGTTCATCTTTTGATTGTAATTTATGAACCTAAAGGCAGGACTCAGGATCCTAGAATGGTAACAAAGAAAGAGTTAATATCAGTGCAGATTGGAGGTTGTGGACTGTTAGGGAGTCATGTGGTTATTAGAGCCTGATTATGAGCTCAAGATGAGGTAATCATTTGCTTTTATTTATTTGTTTTGTCGTTGTTAATGCTTCTCCTTGACATGCTAGTTAGATTTCGAATTACACGAGCTACTCGAGCTACTCGCACTCATTGTCCTGTGCCCAAGTGACTTTCTGATATTGATTCGCTACATTAACGTTTCTAGTCAAGAGGGTCCTTAGAGTTGATTACTTGTTAAGTAACCTAAGTGAGGCCACTGTTTGATGAGGCGCTGAGAAAGGATATTTTCCAGGTGTCAGGTCCACTCAGGATTTCTTCTTAGTTTTTAGAAAGTGCTTGGTCACATTTCAAAAAAATGATAGTTGGAATGGACTTCTGAACGCCCACACAAGGCAAAAGTTCCTTCTATGTTCCTGACAGTCATCCAGCTTTTGTTGGAACCAGGCTCAGCAAATATATTTATCTGTATTCTAATAAACAGTTCTGATTAAGGCAAAAAAAATTTGCCTCTCTTTGCAAGAAAAGAGAGAGCAGAAGAGAAATGGATAACTTTGAATATCTACCGCGTGTTCAACACCGGACACATCGCCTTTATAACAGTCTGTCAAGTATGTTTTATAATCCCATTTCACAAGTTAGGAAACTAAGGCACTGAGTGGCTAAATCAATTGCGCAAGGTCAGCTAGTCAGCAAGGGTTGGAGCTGGGATTCAAGTCTTGGTGAGTTCCAATTCTACATCTACTACCCTCTTCCACCTAGAAGCAAGGAAGTAGCTATGATCCCACTGCCTTCCCCCTGTGCTTTAATTTTACCTGAGGTCGCTCATTAGTTATAATTGTGAAATGTTAAAAGGAATCCTGGGGTGAATTCAGTTACTTTCTTGCAGGAGCTTTAACAGTTTGGTAGGAACTTGGCAGATTGATGGAAGGTTTTCCTGAGGAATTAATTCAGAAGATTTATATTCTAGCTAGCTGAACTTCTGTTTTCTTATTTATAAAATGAAGATAATTATACCTGCTTCTCAGAGTTGTGACTGAATGAGAAAACCTGTAAAGACTTCGTAAAGGCTAGAGGAGGGCACCTAGTAGGTACTCAGGGGAAAGGATGGATTATTGTCTTTTGTCATTATTGTAATTATTAGTTGATAACAGCAAATAAGAGAATGTCTTAGTTTGGGATGCAGTAACAAATTCTGTTGACTGGGTACCTTACCCAGGAAACATTTATTTCTCATAGTTCTGGAGGCTGGGAAGTTCAAGATTGAGGCACCAACAGATTTGGTGTATATTGAGGGCCCACATCTTGGTTTGCACACAGCCATTTTCTGTTGTAACCTCACATGGCAGAGAGGAGAGGGAGAGAAAGCAAGCTCTTTGATGTCTTTTTATAAGGGCACTAATCCCATTCAAAAGGGCTTTGCCTTCAAGACCGAATTTCCTGTCAAACCCCCCACGTCTTAATACCATCACGTTGGGGATTAGGATTTCAACATATAAATTTTGGAGAAACATGAACATTCAGTCTATAGCAGAAAATTTTCTTAGAGTTTATTTTGAGAAAGTAAAACTAAATTTCCCTAACTGTTCCTCACATATTTTACTATTAGAGACTTCGTAATAATCGGATCCTATAGACTAATAGATATTCTCTTAGAGGGTCAAAGTCCACTTTGAAGATAGCACAAAATATTACATGGAAGCACTCAACTTGCTTATCATACCTTGGAAGAAGCTGAAATAGGAAAGAGCTCCAGCAATGGATGGAGTCTTCTTCTTTACTTAGTTGGCTGTATTTTAAGACATATATATTATCATATAAAATGGTTCCTAAAACAATGTTTTTTGAGACAGAGCCTCACTATGTCACCCTCAGTAGAGTGCCATAGCGTCACAGCTCACAGCAATCTCAAACTCTTGGGCTTAAGTGATTCTCTTGTCTCAGCCTCCCAAGTAGCTGGGACTACAGGCACTAAATTAATGTTTGAATACTAAATGCCACAATGTAATTTGGTTAGAGATGGAAATTTAAAGGAGAATTATGATTCATTTTTAAATTTTCCTGTTGGTTCTTATATTGCTGTAGCTGACAAAAGCAAAAGAACACGGTGGAACGGAATTTAGGCCTTGTCTGGTAGAGAGCCCAAAATCTAGATCCTAAAACCATGAAGAAGAGCCAAAACTGTTAAAATCCCTAAGAAGACTTTTGTGTATTCAGATGCTAAAGGGAATTTTTAAATGAATATACAGCAACGTTTGAAAAAAGACGATTTGTCACTCTAAGTGAATAATTGTAAAAATTCTCTATGTCTTTGTAAGTTATATCTCCCAAATTAATTAATTACTGGAAACTTAATTCTAAGTGCAAGAGCTTTGATAAAATGGGTAAAAATGATCTATGCATGTGCAGGGAAAGAAATTTAATTAAAACTCATGTTTTAATTTCCTCTACATTTTCCAATTTTTTGATGCAGATGTAAATGCCAGAAAAATCAAACAATTAAAACACTATTTTTGTAATTTCTTGACATAAGAATCTGCCAAGATATTGAAAAGAACTCTAAAAGAATACAAGTTAAGAACATTGTGTAAAGTGTGATCCCCATTTTGGCTAAAATAACAAAAACAAAAGATGGGAAAATACATGATATATAAATGAAAAAAGTCTTAAATGGTATAGGCCAAATTGGGTAAGAGTACTTGGAATTTCTGCTGTCTACTTAGTAGTACTTAATTTGTTTTTTATATATTTGTTTTACAATAAACACTTTTTAAACGTAAAAATGCATTTATTCCATCCTTCCCCCATTCATTTGGATCACTCATAAGTTATTGCAGAGGAATCTTTTTTTGCTTGTTTTTTAAAGTAGATTTCAAGCAGTTTTATAAATTTATTTGATTATTCCAGTGTCTCATAACTGATGATGATGCTTTTAAAACCAGTTTCTTAGTAGAAAGCTTGCCGTCATATTCATGAATGTGTATGCCTAGTAATAATAGCTACTGTTTATTTAAGCAATCACTATGTGCTAGACAATATTCTAAACACTTGATATATATTAACCCATATAGTAACAACAACCCTATTAGTAGCTGCAGTTTACAAATGAAGAAATGAAATATGTAGAAAGTTTAAAAAACTTTCCTAATATAGAGAGTTTAAGAAACTTTCCTAACTCACGGATTGTACACAAAGGGGCAGAGGGGAACCTTGCCCTTCCCCCTGAAAGTTCTCTGAAAGATCAATTCACAATTCAGGTAAATTAATCAATAAGAGAAAAGATGTATTTTCCTTGCCCATGGAGAGAAATCACAGAGTGACAACCCATTTTTCCGAAGGAGTTCAGGTATCTTTATGTAGGCCTTTTAGAGGGGAGGGGAGAAATGGAGGAGTTTAGGGCATAAGCAGTTGCTAGGGAGGTTGCTACCAAGGACAGATGGGGGGGAGAAATAGATTGACTTGTAGATTAACCTGGGAGACAGCTGTTTAAGACCCTAGGGATCTGGGCCAAGTTCACTACCTTCCAGATCCTCATTCTTGAAATATTTTGAGATAACAGGAAGTGGGCAAGGGAGTCCATTGTCTCCTTTGATCTTCTGATCAGGCCAGTCCAGTCTATGCAGATAAAGAGAAGGCCCCTTCCAGTGTTTCTTGACCTTGAATGGCCTTCAATTCAGAATATTCTTTTCTTTTCTGCAATTTTTGGCTGGGGCTGGGCTTGAACCCACCACCTCTGGCATATGGGGTCAACACCCTACCGCTTTGAACCCCAGGCGCTGCTCAGAATATTCTTTATACCAGGGAGTCATATTTTAGGGTGAAATTTCCTAAGCTCCTTCAAGTCATATCTAAGTAATATAAAAAATACTCTCAGCACTTGAATAACAGCCTCTCTCTCAATAGGCTCTTGCTCAATCTCATCTTCTCAAAGCAAAATTATCCCAGTTTCCACATTTATTCTTTCTCTTAGGAATATTACTTAAAAATATGCTATGTTTCTGTGTTGGGAGGAGTACACGGTGTATATTTCCAAATTTGTTCCCATAAAGGACTTATAATCCAGTTAGAGAATAGGACACATAAATTTAATGTCAGTAAAGACATACCGTGTTCTGTAACAGTAAAGGACCTGGCTCCAGTGAGTGATGTGGGCTGCAGGGTTGCAGAGGTCAGGGCAGACTTTGCAGGGATGCAGGGCTCCCCATGGAAGATGACAGGCTCAGTTTAGGACAGTGACAGGGCAGACTTGCTCCAGAACACACTCAATTTCAGCAAGAAAGATTAGAAAGCTATTTCTGTGTACTTAGTTTCCAAATATGACTAAGTCCTGGACAAAGGGGTCCAGCTGCCTGTCACTGTACAGCCAGTATGCAGAGACAGTGGATAGGTCCACCAACCTTTATTGTCAGAAGACCAGCAATTCTGGAGAACAGTGAGAGTAGCCTCTCCAAGACCGTTCTGCCCTTCCATTTCCAAAAGCACAGTTTTATACGTAAAAGTTCAAAATGAAAACCATATTAACCCTTATCTGAAATAATAATAAACAATAACCAGCCTAACTCATAATTACATTTTCAATTCAAAAGTTAATCTCCTAGGCCGAGCATGGTGGCTCACGTCTATAATCCTAGTACTCTGGAAGGACCATTAGAGCTTAGGAATTCCAGACCAACCTGGACAAGAGTGAGACCCTGATTCTACTAAAAAAAATAGAAAAACTAGCCAGGCATCTTGGCAGGTACCTGTAGCCTCAGCTAATCAGGAAGCTGAGGAAGGAAGATCACTTGAGCCCAAGAGTTTGAGTTGCTGTGAGCAAGATTGATGCCACAGCACTACCCATGGTGACAGAATAAGACTCTGTCTCAAAAAAAAAAAAGTTAATGTCCTAAATCAATTGCCTTAAACTACTCAAGAGTGATATTTTTTAGGTTGGAGCTAAATTTTCTAAACAAGAATGGAAGACGTGGCCCGGTGCCTGTGGCTCAACGGGCTAAGGCACCAGTCATGTACACCTGAGCTGGTGGGTTCGAATCTAGCTCAGGCCTGCCAAACAACAATGACGGCTGCAACCAAAAAATAGCCGGGCATTGTGGCGGATGCCTGTAGTCCCAGCTACTTGGGAAGCGGAGGCAGGAAACTCCCTTGAGCCCAAGAATTGGAGGTTGCTGTGAGCTGTGATGTCATGAGCCCAAGAATTGGAGGTTGCTGTGAGCTGTGATGTCATAGCACTCTATCCAGGGGGCTAGCTTGAGGCTCTTTCTCAAAAAAAAAAAAAGAATTGGAGATTGCTGTGAGCTGTGATGCCACGGCACTCTATCCAGGGTGACAGCTTGAGGCTCTGTCTCAAAAAAAAAAAAAAGAATGGAAGACGTGAGGTGAAGGTCAGATAGCACCTAAATTGACCAGATCAGCTGTGTCGTCAGCCCCATCCTAACTGACTCCATCCAATTCTCACTGATACGCTCTCATGACCAGACATTACCATTTTAGTGTCTACAAAATAATGTCATTTCTCATATTTTCTTTCTTTTTTGTACAGTAAAATGTCAGAAGTTTGAGAATATATATTACTGACCTAAGGTTATTTTGGTTTTCAATGAAAAAAGGAAAAAGAAAGGAAAATATGACCCTTAACTTTTAAGTCTTCAGTGATTTAAAAGTTTGTTCATGTATTTTTGAAAGGTTGCAAGGAAAAATGTAGTATGGAAGGTAAGATACAGAGAGGTCAGGTCAGTGAGTAATATTAAATAGAGGATTCTAGAGCTGGAATCAGCAGACTTTTTCTGTATAGGGTGAGATAGTAAAAATTAGGCTTTGTGGGCCACGTACAGTTTTTGTTGCAACTATTCAATTCTTCCTCTATAATATGAAAGCAATCATAGAACATACAAAAAGGAGTGTGCATGCCTGTGTTCCAATAAATCTTTATTTATCAAAACAGGCAGCAGGCCCTGGTTTGCCAGCCCCTAAAAAGTTAGAAAGATAGGTAGCCCCTTGGCATGCCTGCAATCCTAGCACTCTGGGAGGCCAAGGTGGGTGGATCGCTTGAGCTCATGTGTCAGAGGCTAGCCTGAGGAAGCGTGAGATCCTGTCTCTACTCAAAATAGAAAAAGTACCCAGGCATGATGGTCGGCACCTGTAGTCTCAGCTACAGGGCAGGCTGAGGCAAGAGAATCACTTGAGCCCAAGAGATTGAGGGGTTGCCGTGAGCTATGATGACGCCATGGTGCTCAACTCAGGGTGAAAGAATGAGACTTTGTCCCAAAAAAAAAAAAAAAAAGAAAGAAAAGAAAGGTAGCACCTTGAATGCCAGTCTAAGAAACTTATCTTATTTCCTCAGTGACAGAGGATTACAAAGTCATCATTTTTATTGCCCTAGAGAACCCAGATCAGGTGTATAACATGCTCCTTTTGTCATCAGATTCCATCCAAGTTACCATAAGAAGTTGCCGAGAAAAACTAAGTTGTGTCCTCAGATGCCAAGTAATTGAGTAACAATAATTCAGTAAGATTTGCTCTTTAGTGCCTTCATAATTTGCATGTGTATACCTGAAGCCAGCTGGGCTGAGAGGGAAAGGACATTTTGTTAAGGACAGGTATGGTAGGAGAGGCTCCTTGTGTGAGAGGGGTTGGGACAAGCTACTGAATATGGTTGGGGGAAGTATGTGCAAGTCTGTTTTTTAACTGATTTGCCAGACCTGTGCTTTGTAGGTTTGATTATAAACCTGAGAAAATTGGCAAACTAAACCGTCAGGGGATCATTCTACCCAAACACACACAGGATGCTTTGAATGCTGCTGAGAGTCCAGAGGCAATCGGGTTGCCAGGATTAGCTAATAAAAATCCAGGACACTCAGTCTAGTTCGAATTTCAGATAAACAACAAAAAATTTTTTTGGTATATGTATTCCCGAATATGGAATGGGACATGATTATACAGCACTTAACTTTTTGTTGTTGTTTACTGAAATTCAAACTTAATGGGTCATCTTGTATTTTGTCTGGCAATCCTAAAAATGAAGATAAATGAATATTAATAGTTTTTTGCACTAGATATGGCATCATTATGTCATTTGATTAGTTATCCTTCACCAAGGTTGTTTTTTGTTAATTCTGAGAGTCTAATGACAGTCGAATCTCATTAATTCTGACCTCACTGCTTTAGAATTTTGATTATTTATGCAAGGGCTATGCTAAAGTGCCCTTTATTCTCTTCACGAATCCAGTAAGACTATTTGTCATTGATAGTACAAACAAAACTGAAAGAAAACTATCTCCTTGGGAGACTACAGCAGTGTAATTACAGTATAATCAGAAGCTACCTTACTTAGGCTGTGCTTTTCATTTAATAATTATAGTACATACTCAAACGAGACTTTACCAGGCAGAGTCAGGTGGAGCCACCTAAGGCCCCATTGCCCACTTTGCACGCTGCCTCTTTTTTTCTACTCCTACCTGTATCTCTGAAGTATTTTTCCTAGCAGTCAGGGGGGATGCACTGAACACGGGCTGAAAAGCGCTGATCCTGTCTTTTAAGAGAGTTGAGTCATGGTCTGACTATTCCATTTGTTCTCCCTTCTCTCACAGCACCCTGGAGGGGTATTATGTGGATGATGCCCTGCAGGGCCAGGGAGTTTACACTTATGAGGACGGAGGCGTTCTCCAGGGCACGTACGTAGACGGAGAGCTGAATGGTCCAGCCCAGGAATACGACACTGACGGGAGACTGATCTTCAAAGGGCAGTATAAAGATAACATTCGGCATGGAGTGTGCTGGATATACTACCCAGTAAGCCTATGACTGTTCACTTTGCTGAAAATAACATATTTTAAGAAAATGCTCTCACTCTTCACCATGAAGAGTGAATGTATTCTCTACATTAGAACGTGTGAAGCTGTGAAACCTGAGAGTCACCATGACTGAAGCCAAGAGTGAAGGGCCTGCCCTCTCTCTGTTATTCACTACTGACTTAAGGGATTGGTTCTTGAATCTACCACTGATTATTTTTCAGTGTTGTTTTGGGAAGGAATGACTAATCGTGATACTGGCTTTTTTTTTTTTTGAGACAGAGTTTCACTATGTTGCCCTCGGTAGAGTGCGGTGGCATCACAGCTCACAGCAACCTCAAACTCTTAGGCATAAGTGATTCTCTTGCCTCAGCCTCCCAAGTAGCTGGGACTACACACACCCGCTACAGCATCTGACTATTTTTTTGTTACAGTTGTCATTGTTGTTTAACAGTCTGGGGCTAGGTTTGAACCCACCAACCTCAGTGTATGTGACCAGCACCCTAACCGCGGAGCACAGGCGCTGAGCCAGGGACATACTGGTTTTATTATACCACTAATAAAAGCAAAGTATAATGTTTTTAATTCTTTTGGCCTGCAGAAAGAGAAGGTGGAATACTTCACTGTTGCTATTATAGTCTCTGTGTCTTGTAGGCAAGAACTAATCTAGCAATTTCCAATCTTTTGGGGGCATACTACACTGTTGTTGCTTGATTGTACAATTCTGCTTGCTGCATTTTATGGTGCATTATGATTTATCTTGCTTAAATTAATGTGATTAAAATTAACTTGCCTTTGAGTATTTGAAAGCATTTTATATTTCCAAAGCTTATTACAAAAAGATATGGCAAAAACCTGTGGTTAGGAATTAATGCTCTAATTTTTGTTTGCATTTCAAATATCCCATCTGTTGTCTAGTGAATTTCCAAAAAAATTTTCAGAAAATAGGCCTTAGAAAATATTTTATTTAATACTATATTTTGTTCAGAACTTAAGTCAAAATGCACTTTTTACTCAGAAACCTATCTTCTTATGGTTAAAAAGCATTAAAAAAAAAAAATCACTCTCAGCACCTGTGGCTCAAGTGGCTAAGGTGCCAGCCACATACATACACCTGAGCTGGCGGGTTCGAATCCAGGTCCTGCCCGCCAAACAACAGTGACGGCTGCAACCAAAAAATAGCCAGGTGTTGTACAGCGGCTGCCTGTAGTCCCAGCTATTTGGGAGGCAGAGGCAGGAGAATCGCTTGAACCCAGCAGTTGGAGGTTGCTATGAACCATGATGACACTGCACTTTACCCAGGGTGATAGCTGAAAGCTCTGTCTCAAAAAAACAAAAAAGAAAGAAAGAAAGAAAAAACAAATAATTACACGTATAGCAAGAAAAATAGTCCTAGCTAAATCTACCTACACATTATTATTCTTAAAGAAGTCATACTCAAGGAACTTTTCTAGATTCTTCTCAGAGAAGAACATTGTAAATTGAACATTTTCTAAGAATGACTAAAGCACTTGCCTATCCTCGTGTTAGGATCTGGGATTGAAAGATCAAAAATTATAGCATTAACTGCTTAGGAGAAGGCAAGCAGAAAGGTAGGAAGCAGTAGCAGTACCACCCAGCTTAGGAAGACTGAGACTTTGCTTCATGAGCCACCACGGTGGGCATCTGGCAATACAGTGCCTGCGAGCTGCTGCTATGACCATGCATCTCGACATCATGGAAAGTGGAACATGGGGATGCATGTAGGGAAAAGGTGAAGTACGGATTACTGCATTCTCCTACTCCCTGGCATTTCATCTGTGGCTGTCATCAGTGACAGCCCCTAGATGAGGTCAAAGATGCACCAAGACTAGCAAGACTGGTGAATTTGTATTTGTCTCACTCAACATAGTTGTTATATTTTGAGACCTAGAAATGCAGCTACATTTTAGTCTTTAGCCCTAATTATCTTATTACACCAAAGAAGACTCTGCCTGAGGAAAGAAGCATTGTTGAGCTAAATAGCAGCCATTGTCCTATTAACCCCCACCACTAGGGCAATGGGTGTCAGCAGGTGTCAGATCCTGCCCTCTCAGCAATCAAATGAATGCTTCCTCCTCCCACCAGGAGGAGCCAATGAGCACAGGAGAGAAAGCGGCAGCTTTTTCCCTGGTGTTCTCTGATACAGCAGGCAAGAACTTTCCTGCCACAAGGGGCAAAAGCAGAAACAAGGGGATGAAAAAAATAATGATTTTTTCCCCTATGGTACATATTTATAAGTTCACTCTAAGGACGGTTTGTTTCTTTCAAAAATTTACCTTGGAACCATGATATAAAATTTTTAATTAAAAATTTATAACTTGGCTCGGCGCCTGTGGCTCAGCAGGCTAAGGTGCCAGCAACGTACACCTGAGCTGGCGGGTTCGAATCCAGCCCGGGCCCGCCAAACAATGTCAGCTGCAACCAAAAAATGGCTGGGCGTTGTGGCGGGCACCTGTGGTCCCAGCTACTTGGGAGGCGGAGGCAAGAGACTCGCTTGAGCCCAGGAATTGGAGGTTGCAGTGAGCTGTGAATCCAGGGTGACAGCTTGAGGCTCTATCTCAAAAAAAAAAATTTATAACTTGAGGGGGCACCCGTGGCTCAAGGAATGGGGCACTGGCCCCATATACCAGACGTGCTGGGTTCAAGCCCAGCCCCGGCCAAAACTGCAAAAAATAATAATAATAATACTAGAACAAAACTTTAAAAAGAAAAAAAAAATTTATAACTCAGCTCCCCACCTGTAGCTCAACAGCAAGGTTGCTAGCCACATATACCAGAGCTGGCAGGTTCTAACCCAGCCTGGGCCTTCCAAACAACAATGACAACTATAACTCCCAATAGCCGGGCGTTGTAGCAGGCGCTTGTATTCCCAACTACTTGGGAGGCTGAGGCAAGAGAATCACTTAAGACCAAGAGTTTGAGGTTGCAGTGAGCTGTGATGCTATAGCACTCTACTGAGGGCAACATAGTGAGACTCTGTCTCAAAAAAAAAAAAAAAAAGTGTGTAACTCCTTTTGGAAATATAAGAATTTCTCCTTTATCATTCTAGATCTAGACAAATAAATCCATTTCCTCCAAAACCAAAAATTTAAGGCATTTAAGGGAAAAAGATATGAAAGACTTGTTTTAAATAAATAGTATATTGATGGCATACATTATTTACAGCATATAAGAAGAACAAATACTGTAACATGCTTTAGCTCTATAAAAATCACTAAAAGCAGCTCTGGCTCAGTGCCTGTAGCATAGTGGTTACAGCGCTGGCCACATGCACCAAGGTTGGCAGGTTCAAACCCGGCCTAGGTCAGCTAAACAACAATGACAACTGCAACAAAAAAATAGCTGGAGCCGGGCATTGTGGTGGGCACCTGTAGTCCTAGCTACTTGGGAGACTGAGGCAAGAGAATCGCCTAAGCCCAGGAATTGGAGGTTGCTGTGAGCTGTGACACTACAGCACTCTACTGAGGTCGATAAAGTGAGATTCTGTCTCTAAAAAATATATATATATAACTGGGCATTGTGGTAAGCACTAGTAGTCCTACCTATTTGGGAGGCTGAGGCAAGAGTATCGCTTAAGTCCAAGAGTTTGAGGTTGCTGTGATCTGTGATGCCACAGCACTCTACCCAGGGCAACATAGTGAGACTCTGTCGCAAAACAAAAAAAAAAAATCATTGAAAGTCTGACAGCAGGTCTTGCAAAAAATATCATCTTCATTTATACTTGGTTATTAAACATTAAGTTGGGGAGGGAAAAGCATTTAATATATTCCTAATCATTTTCTGTCCATGAAAAAAATGCTTCTAAGTATTTTTCTTTCTATGGATGTGCTGTATTCCTTTTTAAATTTGTAACCTTGTTCCTCCAAAGAGCGATTAGACTATGGTGAACTGTAGAAACCATGTACCCAATCTTATTTACAAGTATTCCTACTGACTCTTTTTTTACTCTCTCTCTTTTTTTTTTTTTTTTTGGAGATAGCGATGTGGTGTTATTGCTCACAGCAACCTCAAAACTCTTGGCCTAAAGTGATCCTCTTGCCTCAGCTCCCAAGTAACTGGAATTACCGGCGCCTGCCACAACGCCCAGCTATATTTTTAGAGATAGGGTCTTGCCCTTGCTCAGGCTGGTTTTGAACTCCTGAACTCAAGCAGTCCACCCACCTCGGCCTCCCAGAGTGCTAGGAATACAGACATGAGCCTCGGGCCCCTCCTACTTTCTGTTTTGGTTTTTTTTTGTTTGTTCGTTTTTTGGTTTTGGGGGGGGGTTGAGACAGAGCTTTGCTCTGTTACCCTGGCTAGAGTTCAGTGGGATTGTCATCGCTCACAGCAACCTCAAACTCCTAGCCTAAAGCAATCCTCCTGCCTCAGTCTGCTGAGTCCCTTCTCAGACGGGAATGCTCTCTTGCACAGTCTGGTCTCTGAGCTCACTCGATCCTCCCACCTAGGCCTCCCAGAGTGCTAGAATTACAGATATGAGACGCTGCGCCTGGGCTCCTATTGCTCCCAGCAGCATCAGAGATCAAAAGTCATCCTACATCACTGACTCTGAGTAGCTGTTCTTAAATCTTTGAGTCAGAGAAATTAACCAAGCTTTTAGAACATGTCGTGACATTACCATTATTCTGTCAAACCCACTAAGGTCTTAGATTTTCAAAGTTATACCATAAGGACTTTTGGATGTGGTGTGAAAAAAAGAAGCCTCTCTGGTACCCTAGAGTAAATTAGTCATTGCCTTTTTTTTTCCTGGTATCCCAGCTCAATTCAAAAAGTATTTAGTGGACCACCTATTGTGTTCCTAGCACTTACCAAGATAAAGAATTATACATTAGTCTCTGCCGAAAGTACTCAGTGACTCTCCAGGAATGAAGTAAATTTTTGGAGTTAAGCAAGAAGCTTTTGTGCTGGAAGGCAAGAGGAAGCTGTAAATAAAAAGGGGAAGAGAAGGGATGCAGGAGGGAGAATTGAGTTGGTTTTTTTTTTCACTTTTCCTTCTAACTCCTAAAAAAGGTGATGGCATAGGATTCTCAGAAAGGTAGACAGTATCCAGAAGTCCTTTTCTTTATCTCTTAAAGAAATGTAGACAATTCTATCTTTATTCATGGACACTACATTTATTCTTAAGAACTTTTGAACTGGGCGGCGCCTGTGGCTCAGTGGATAAGGCACCCGGCACCCATGTACCAAGGGTGGCGGGTTCAAACTCAGCCCCAACCAAACTGCAAAAAAAAAATAGCCGAGCGTTGTGGCGGGTGCCTGTAGTCCCAGCTACTCGGAAGGCTGAGGCAAAAGAATCATCTAGGTCCAGGAGTTAGAGGTTGCTGTGAGCTGTGTGATGCCACAGCACTCTACTGAGGGTGATAAAGTAAGACTCTGTCTCTACAAAAAAAAAAAAAAAGAACATTTAAACTAAAGATTTTCTTAATAGACTATAAATCCAAAGTTTAACATTGGGAAATGAGATGATATGAATGTGTCTTACTCTGTCACCCAACTGGAGTGCAGTGGCATCTTCGTAGCTCACAGCAACCTCAAACTCCTGGGCTCAGACTACCCTTTTGCCTCAGCCTCTCAAGTAGCTGGGACTACAGGCGCCTGCCACAACTCCCAGCTGATTTTTCTATTTTTAGTAGAAATGGGGTCTCACTATTGCTCAGGCTGGTCTCAAACTCCTGACCTCAAGCAGTCCTCCAGCCTCAGCCTACCGAAGTGCTAGGATTACAGGTGTGAGCCCCCTCACCCAACCCATACTGGTGCTATTGACAATGGGAGATCAGACAAGAAATTCTTGAACTTGTGTCTTACAAATACTATGTGTAGTATTTTTGGTTTTTGGTTTCTCCCATCAGGATGGAGGCAGCCTTGTAGGAGAAGTAAACGAAGATGGGGAGATGACTGGGGAGAAGATAGCCTATGTGTACCCTGATGAGAGGACCGCGCTTTATGGGAAGTTCATTGATGGAGAGATGATAGAGGGAAAACTGGCCACCCTCATAGCCACTGAAGAAGGGAGGCCTCACTTCGAACTGATGCCTGGAAGTAAGTTCAATCTGCTTCAGATGGGCTGCTGTAACTCCAACGCTGGTTGTTAGGACTTAATTGAGGGAATTCTCTTTTCTTGTCTGTGTGGTTCACTTTCATAGTTTCTTAGTCATGCTTGCTGCGTAAG
The DNA here is from genome assembly GCA_963573935.1 of Arctocebus calabarensis. Taxonomy (NCBI): domain Eukaryota; kingdom Metazoa; phylum Chordata; class Mammalia; order Primates; family Lorisidae; genus Arctocebus; species Arctocebus calabarensis. The sequence continues at coordinate 52,859 of CAUYON010078810.1, forward strand.
AGACACCTCAACACCCGAGCATCCCACAACAGTAAACACAGTTGGCTGACGCTGGGCAGGACCCAGCCAGGCTGGACTTGAGTGTGTGTTTTGTTTGGGGGGATTTTTTTATTTTTTTATTTTTTTGAGACAGAGTCTCACTAAGTTACCCTGGGGTTGACGCTGTGGCGTCATAGCTACACTAACCCATGTTGGGGGATATAAAATTATTTATTATAGAAAATCTGTGGTGGTGGCTGTGGCTCAAAGGAGTAGCTCCATATCCTGGAGGTGGCAGGTTTAAACCCTGGCCAAAAGCTGCAAAAAAAAAAAAGAATGAATGAATGAAAAAGAAAATCTGCAAAATATAGGAAAATATGCAAAGGAAAACTCAAGATTTTGCATATTTGGGGGGCCCAACATAAGAAAAGTATATGAATTGGTCTGATTGATAACAACATGTGCGTGTGTTTCTGATCCAGGTTAAATTGCAAGGAGAACAAAGAAAAGGTAGTACATTTAAGCATAGTAGGCTCAAATAATATTTAGTTATTTGGGATTTGAAGAACAATCTCCAAAGGAAGGTTGTCCAAAAGTGGGAAACATAGCATTTATATTTAGGTCCAATTTGGGTTGCTTTAAATGTCATTTTTGGGTTTTTGGCTTTTTTTTAAGTTAAAAATTGAGGCAGTCTAAATGCAATGTAGGATTCTGGATGGCATCCTGGAACAAAAAGAGGACATTAGTGGAAAAACTGTTGAAATCTAAAAAAAGTCTAGCGTTTAGTTCATAGTAATGTATCTATATTGGTTTCTTACTTGACAAATGTACCGTGTAATATAAGAAGTTACCACTGGGAGAAGCGGTGAGAACTGTGTGCTGTCTTTGCATCTTTTCTGTGTACAGTCGTGTTCTGCACAACCATGGTGATCCCAGAGATTATTCCATGATTTTGCCGCACCTTTTCTTTATTTTTCTTTTCTTTATTTTTTCTTTTAATTTCCACATACAGTATTGGTACTGGACCTTTTCTATGTTTTGATATACAAATCCTGATCACTGGGTTACAGGTATCTCCAGTATTCAGTACAGTAACACAAAATACAGGTGTGTATCCTGGAAGCAAGAGGTGATACCGTGTAGCCTAGATGTGCAGTCGACTGTACCGTCTGAACTTGTGTCCTATAAATACTATATGTAATATTTTTGGTTTTGGTTTCTCCCATCAGGATGGAGGCGGCCTTGTAGGAGAAGTAAACGAAGATGGGGAGATGACTGGGGTGTCCACACAGTCCCTCACATGAGTGGAGCTGGCATTCAGCACACTTGTCATAAAAATTTTAGTCTAAGGAAAGAGATGGCGGTTCTTAGGAGAATTTCCAGGCAATAGAACATATATTTCACATGAGGATTGTTTGTTTGTTTGTTGTTTTTTTTTTTTGAGACAGAGTCTCAAGCTGTCACCCTGGATAGAGTGCTGTGGCATCGCAGCTCACAGCAACCTCCAAATCCTGGGCTCAAGCGAGTCTC
>CAUYON010078813.1:0-10618 GCA_963573935.1 Arctocebus calabarensis
GCCTGTAGTCCCAGCTACTCGGGAGGCTGAGGCAAGAGAATCGCTTAAGCCCAAGAGCTGGAGGTTGCTGTGAGCTGTGTGACGCCACGGCACTCTACCCAGGGCGATAAAGTGAGACTCTGTCTCTACAAAAAAAAAAAAGAGATGCTTCCCTGATCTACTGTTTCGTTACCTAATGGCACAGTTTCTATAGGAAAAGTAGGATATATGTTTGATTCTTTCCTTTTCTCAGTTTTTAGATGATAAATTGGTTCCATGATATCCTTCAAGGTGGTTAATTTTTAAATATCACTATGAATTTTAAAAATTTAAACATACCTTCTGCGGGGGCGGCGCTTGTGGCTCATCAAGTAGGGTGCTGGCCCCCTATACCGAAGGTGGCGGGTTCAAACCCAGCCTCTGCAAAACAGAAAAATAGCCGGGCGTCGTGACGGGCTCCTGTAGTCCCAGCTACTTGGGAGGCTGAGGCAAGAGAATCGCCTAAGCCCAGGAGTTGGAGGTTGCTGTGAGCTGTGACGCCACAAGACTCTACCAGGGGCGATGGAGTGAGACTCTGGCTCTACAAAAAAAACCTTATGGGTTTTAATTTACTGTATTTTTTATTGTACAATATATATAATATACATTTACCATTTTAATCATTTTTATGTGTATAGTCCTGTGGCATTAAGGATTCATTGCATTTTAACACTTATTGAAGATCTGTTCCATTTTTTTAAAATCTGTTCTAGGGCGGCAACTGTGGCTCATCGAGTAGGGCACCAACCCCATATACCGAAGGTGGTGGGTTCAAACCCGACCTCAGCCGAACTGCAAAACAGAAAAATAGCCGGGCGTTGTGGCAGGCGCCTGTAGTCCTCAGCTACTCAGGAGGCTGAGGCAAGAGAATCACCTAAGCCCAGGAGTTGGAGGTTGCTGTGAGCTGTGACACCACAGCACTCTACTCAGGGCGATAAAGTGAGACTCTGTCTCTAAAAAAAAAAAAAAAAAAAAAAATCTGTTCTAGGCCAGCGTGGTGGCTAACACCTGTAATCCTAGCCCTCTGGGAGGCCCAGGCGGGTGTATTGCATGAGCTCAGGAGTTCAAGACCAGCCTGAGCAAGAGTGAGATTCTATATGTCTATATATATGTGTGTGTGTATATGTATATATAAATTCGTTCTTTCTTCCTTTCTTTTTTTTTTTTTTTGAGACAGAGTCTCACTTTGTTGCCCCCGGTAGAGTCTCGTGGCATCAAAGATAACACCAAACACAGACTCCTAGGCTCAAGGGATTCTCTTGACTCAGCCTGCCAACTAGCTGGGACTACAAGCTACTGCCACAGTGCCCTGCTATTTTTAGAGGCAGGGTCTCCCTCTGGCTCAGGGTGGTGTCAAACTTGAGAGCTCAGGCGATCTGTCCACCTGGAGTGCTAGGATTACAGGCGTGAGCCACCACACCCAGCCTAAATCTATTCTATTTTAAAAAACCTTTAATAGCCGGGCGTTGTATCAGGTGCCTGTACTCCCAGCTACTGGGGAGGCTGAGGCAAGAGAATCGCGTGAGCACAAGAGTTTGAATTGCTGTGAACTATGATCCCACAATTCTCTACCAAGGGTGACAAAAGGAGACTCTGTCTCAAAATAAATAAATAAATAAATAAATAAACCTTTAGGCTTGATGCCCGTAGCTCAATAGTTAGAGCACCAGTCACATACACCAAGGCAGGCAAGGTCGAACCCAGCCCAGGCCTGCCAAACAATGACAACTACAACAAAAAAATAGCCGGGCATTGTGGCGGGTGCCTATAGTCCCAGCTACTTGGGAAGCTGAGGCAAGAGAATCGTTTAAGCCCAAGAGTTTGAGGTTGTTGTGAGCTGTGATGCCACAGCACTCTGCCAAGGGTGACATAGTGAGACTCTGTCTCAAAAAAAACCTTTAAACATTTCCTAGTTCAGAGCCTTTTGAATGAAATTAGGAGAACCCCATTCCTACATTTTCTTTCCTCTTAACATCCCTAGTTTCCAATCAGCATAAGCAAACATAAGCAAAAGTGAGAAGTAAAACCCCCCACCTCCCAGATGCTATCTGCAATGTCACAAGTTATGACTCACGTTTAGCCTAGACATTGTCACCAGAGTCAGCAGGAAGAGGCAGGCTCTATAACTGTGCCAAGGCTGAGGTTTTAAAATTAATACAGTTTAAACATTAGTGATATTTAAATCAGAGCTGAATTCCTTCTACCCTGCTTATATGCTTTATTAAAATTCACCCCGGACTTTTAATGTACGAAAATATTTGAGTTTCAAATACTTTCACGTTTTTTAAAAATTGGAAAATATGTGCATGGAGAGCTTTTCCTTTGAACTTTAACCCAGACTTGGGCAGCTGAGCAGACAGCTGCAGAAAACTTGCACAATACAGTTGAATGGACAAGTTGTTCTAACCTTTTATTCATTTTTCTCCTTTTTTAGTCAGTTGAATATTTTCTTTTTTTTTTTTTTTTTGTAGAGACAGAGTCTCACTTTATCGCCCTGGGTAGAGTGCCATAGCTCACACAGCTCACAGTAACCTCCAACTCCAGGGCTTAGGCGATTCTCTTGCCTCAGCCTCCCAACTAGGTGGGACTACAGGCACCTGCCACAACGCCTGGCTATTTTTCTGTTTTGCAGTTCGGCCGAGGCCGGGTTTGAACCCACCACCCTCGGTATATGGGGTCGGTGCCCCACAGGCGCCGTCCCAGTTGACTATTTTTATTTCTTTCCATCTTCCTTCTGGGTTTACCCACTCAGTTGGACAAATAGTTGGGAATCCAACCTACAAGTATGCATGGAAGCATTACAAATTGTTTTTCCAAAGAACTTCATAAAGAAATCAAAGCCCACATGCAAATTTTTTTCAGAAGAGTAGGAACAATATTCCTAAGAGCCAATTTGTAAATTTTTTTTTGAGACAGTCTCACTTGTAGCTGGGACTACAGGCGCCCATGACAGTGCTGGGCTATTTTTTTTTTTTTGTAGAGACAGAGTCTTACTCTGTGGCCCTCGGTAGAGTGCCGTGGCGCCACACAGCTCACAGCAACCTCTAGCTCTTGGGCTTAGACAATTCTCTTGCCTCAACCTCCGGAGTAGCTGGGCCTACAGGCACTTGCCACAACGCCCGGCTATTTTTTTGTTTGTTTTGCATTTCGGCTGAGGCCAGATTTGAACCTGCCGCCCTCGGTGGTTAGGGCATTGGCATTCACCAGGGCTAGCAGGTTCGAATCTGACCCAGGTCTGCTAAACAACAATGACAACTACAACCAAAAAATAGCCAGGGGCAGCACCGGTGGCTCAGGGAGTAGGGCGCCAGCCCCAAACTGTCTTTTTAAGGATGTATATAGCTAAATAGGCTTGGAGGATAGAGATGGCATCTCCCTCTAGAGTAAAGGACACGCATGCACACCTATTATAAAAGGTTCAGGTTCCCTAAGGTTAGTGTTTTTCTTCTGTAATGCAATATACTGTGTGTGCAGGCATCCATCTGAGCCCATGCATACTTCCCTCATCAAAATTGGGGGCCAATGGCTCAGCGCCCGTGTAGCTCAGTGGTTAGGGCGCCAGCCACATACACCAAGGCAGGTGGGTTTGAACCCGGCCCAGGCCTGTTAAACAACAAAGACAACTGCAACCAAAAAAATAGCCGGGCATTGCAGTGGATGCCTGTAGTCTCAGCTACCGGGAGGCTGAGGCAATAGGATCAGATAAGCCCCAAAATTGAAGGTTGCTGTAAGCTGTGATGCCACAGTACTCTACTGAGGGTAACATAGTGAGAATCTATCTCAAAAAAAAAAGAATTAGGGCAGCGCCTGTGGCTCAGCGAGTAGGGCGCTGGCCTCATATACTGAGAGTTGGCGGGTTCAAACCCGACCCTGGCAGAACTGCAAAACAAAAAAATAGCTGGGCGTTGTGGCAGGCGCCTGTAGTCCCAGCTACTCCGGAGGCTGAGACAAGAGAATCGCTTAAGCCAGGAGTTGGAGGTCGCTGTGAGCTGTGTGACGCCACGGCACTCTACCGAGGGCGATAAAGTGAGACTCTGTCTCTACAAAAAAAAAAAAAGAAAAGAAAAAAATGAATTAGGGGACAAGGAGAACTGAGAAAAATAAGCTCAAGTTCCTGCTGCTTGCTGCGTCATGAATAATAAAATCCTTTGCCTTTGACCCAGGAGTCTCATGTCTTCTGCCAGCATCCAGGAAACTTTGGCAACATAACGTACTAGCTGGCTTGGCACCTGTGGCTCAACAGGCTGGGGTGCCAGCCACGTACACCTGAGCTGGCGGGTTCGAATCCAGCCCGGGCCACCAAACAACAATGACGGCTGCAACCAAAAAATGGCCGGGGCCGGGCGTTGTGGCAGGCGCCTGTAGTCCCAGCTACTTGGGAGGCGGAGGCAGGAGACTCACTTGAGCCCAGGAATTGGAGGTTGCAGTGAGCTGTGATGTTACAGCACTCTATTCAGGGTGACAGCTTGAGGCTCTGTCTCAAAAAAAAAAGATAACATACTAGCTTGCAAATCTCAGACTCATCACAGTTTTTGACACCAGTCTGCTTCTCCTTCGCAACTATTGGGTCCATAAAGGATCTTTCACAGTCATATTCCCTGGGCCAGGAATGGGGTTGGTATAAAATTGGCACTTCAGAGATATTTGTCACATAAATAAATTAATCATCATTTATTTATTCCTTGTTTTTAGTAGATAGGCTTAAAAATACCATTTCATTTGCTATGCCCAGCAATCTCCTATCATCGTAACTCTATGTAAGCTTCCCCCAACTTGCCCCCCAGTACTCGTTAAGATAGTGGAGTCATAGCAGTTTGTGGGTAGATCATACTTTTTTTTTTTTTGAGACAGTCTCACTTTGTTGCCCTCAGTAGAGTGCTGTGGCATCACAACTCACAGCAACCTCCAGCTCTAGGGCTTAGGCAATTCTTTTGCCCCAGCCTCCCGAGTAGCTGGGACTACAGGCACCCACCCCCACGCCCCCCTATTTTTTTAATTGCAGTTTGGCTGGGGCTGGGTTTTTTTTTTTTTTTTTCTTTTTTTTTTTTGTAGAGACAGCGTCTCACTTTATCGCCCTGGGTAGAGTGCCGTGGCGTCACACTGCTCACAGCAACCTCCAGCTCTTGGGCTTAAGAGATTCTCTTGCCTCAGCCTCCTGAGTAGCTGGGACTACAGGCGCCCGCCACAGCGCCCGGCTATTTTTTTGTTTTGCAGTTCGGCCGAGGCCGGGCTTGAACCCGCCACCTTCGGTATATGGGGCCGGCGCCCTGCTCGCTGAGCCACAGGAGCCACCCTGGGGCACGGTTTTTACTGTGGTATTTGTCTGCAGAAGAAAAGTTTTTGTTTAAGAGCTTTGTCTTGCTATGCTGTCCCTTTTCTGATCCTTTGGCTGGGAAGAATAGGTTGGGGGGAGGATGTCTGTTCTTTGGCTGTGCCCATTGGCAATTCTAAGTTGCTGGCTTACCTAGTAGTCAGTCTGGGACACACCAGTCAAAAACAGAACTAGGAAACTCATTACTGTAACATTCTTTAGGTTCCAAGTTTCTTAGCCAGTCTGCTTTCTTCTCTCTGGAGAACTCTCAGAATATTCTTATGTATGTTTTATTTATAATGTTCATTGTTGAAATTGTTTTAGTTGAAATTAGTGGGAGGAATAGGGAAAGGTATATCTATAATATTTCTTCTATTTAGATTGTATAGTAGGAAATCTTGGTACTTGTTTCAAAATACAGCAGTTCTAGATATATGTATTTGGGGTCATTTGTTAAATTGCCTAATTATTCTGAATTGGAAAGTCTTATGCAACAATTCTAGGGGTTATTCTTTTCAATCTGGCATAAGATTATACCAGTATAATACTTTCATGGGAGAAGGAACCATATAGGTTATTGTTTTTTATGTTTGTTTGTCTCAGACAAGATCTCACTGTGTCACACAGGCTGAAGAGCACTGGTGCCATCGTAGCTCCTGGCCCCATGCCACCCTCCTTTCAAAGTGTTAGGACTACAGGTGGGAACCACTGCACCTGGCCGAGATTGTACTGTATTTAAATATAATTGATGAGTTGTAAGTTTTTCATGCATAAATATTTTTAAGATCGGAAGTTTATTGATAACCAGAGTAAGATATTTTCTTCTGTATTGAGGAACATTTGGATAGTTTAGAAAATATGCTTCATGATTGTTTTGTTTATTGATACTTATTCTGAAAATATCTGTTTTTTAAAGCACTCTTAACTTCTCATTTTTTGTTTTGTTTTTATTTATTTAGATTTCCAGCAGGGTTAATAGAAACTATGTAAGAACTCCTCTATTTTTTTTTTTTCTTTTGTTTTTGAGACAGAATCTCACTCTGTTATCTGGGCTAGAGTTCCTTGGTGTGTACCTAGTTAGTTTACAGCAACCTCAAACTCCTGACCTCAAGTGATGATCTCATCTCAGCCTCCCAGAATGCTAGGATTGTAAGTGTGAGCCACTGTGCCCAGCCTGAAATTATATAAGAACAGTCCCTCTTTCCAGTATTGAATGGGACTGATCTAGCTAGGTAACCCTCTGGGAAATCTCAGCAGTGGAAGAGAGAATGAAAGATGGCCAGGGACAGCTAACGTTGTTCTGCTCAGAGAATGTCCAGCACTCTGAATCACCAAGTTCTAGGGATGTGGGGAATTCATGTCTGGCCAGGGACTATGGCTGAGGCTGCCTAGTAAGACTTCCAGGTGTTTGTGCTCAGATCTAGTGGGGCCGGCAGTTTATATATGGCCTGTCAGAAACGGACTCAGTCCTGGTTAAGGGGACTTCACTGCTTCATCAAGACATCACTGCTGTCACCCCTGCACTTATATTCTAGGGCCTCATTACTGCTTCAGTCCTATCTGGAGATGGGTTGGGGCCAGTGATCTATGGAAAAGCTCTGTTGGGTGGACTGGCTTTCAGAGGTGTGAGCCTGGGGAAAGGAGACTTCAGGGAAAGAAATAGGTGGGGTAGTTGTTATAAGAACCAGGGCTTTTTATGGACATGCCCTGGATGGGGGAATGGAAGCTGCCTTCCAGACCTTTATTCTCTCCATAGATGCTGCTCTGCAGGGCTCTATGCTTCTGTACCTGACAAGCTCTCAAACTGCAGATGAGCCAGGCTAGAGAGAATGCAAGGTCATGCCGAGAATCAGTTTGGCACATCAGCAGAGTAGGATGGATAAACTCCTTCTAGGTGATTTTCTTCTGCTTTTTACATAGCTCTCTTCCTACACTTTTGGGATCAAAAGACAGGTGGGAGTTATAGGGATTTTCTATAGATAGCAAATTGATCCCCTGGGAACCAAGCAGTAGTGTTTTCTTTACAGTATTTTGGGGCACTGGGAAGGCTCTGACATGAGAATCAGTTGTCAGATTGGGAGCCGCAGGTAGACTGTAGACAGTGTCCCTATCTCATCTAAGTCAAATAGGAATGATTATATCAATATTTCTCCCTCATAGGATTGTTTTGCATGCAAATAAGTTTAAAAGGGTTTAACAGTGTTATATTTTCATGATGTAATATTTCATTATTTGCACAAGTTCAAACACTCTTTTGTCTAATTTTTGTTTTCTGTTATATAGAGAACAATGATCTTTCCTTAAAAGAAAAATTAATGCAGGAGAACAAATCTACAGACATTGAGACTGTCCTATTCTGTAGTTTTATTAAGACCTAATTGCACGTTTGTAGAATTTTTGGACATTGACAAAAAGATACTATTTGATATTGAACAAAAGATACTATTTTGATATTTCCTTTAGATTATCTATTTCTAAAATCTTTCTACTAATTAAATGTCATTGTTTCTGGGTTTTGTTTTGTTTTCTTTGTTGTTACAAATATAATTTCCTGATAATGACGTCCTTACAACTAAGAGGGAACTTAGAAAAATTAGCAAAACCCTGACTAACTACTTTTCACTGCAGCAGTATGGCTAGAATTCTAAAAATTCTTAAGTAAATTTGTCTGCTGTACATTTCATCCTCTTTTTCTTGTCACCACCTTTCATCTGTCCTGTTAGAATTTAACAGCATGCTGGGTACCTAAAAGGTACTCAAGAATTATTTTTGCATGTGTGGATGGATGAGCAGGTATTTGGATGAACAGTATCCCTTGACTGAGGCAGGTTCATATGATGGTGCTCCCTCTAGGGCTCTGGTGGCTCCTCGGCCACCAGTTTTATGTTGCAATATATTACCCAGGCTGTTCATTTATTATATAATACTAAAAAAGTGGTAACCAGTTATCTACTGCACTAGTCTGTGTTAACCTATTAAGGCTGATAGTGGACCTATCAGAAATATGTTAGTAAAGAATTTCTATATTAGCCTTACAGTAAGCACTCAGTAAAGGTTAGCTGCTATCATCATCATCATCATCCAGAATATTCCCTTGTAGGTATGAGTTTTTCAGTTTTGTTCCAAAGAACCTCTGGGACTCTAAGAATTTTCTCAGTTAATAGTGAAGATTTAGTGGGCGTGGGGATAATGGGGGGAAAGCTTCATTCCCCTCATTTTTTTTCTCACCTCTTTAACCACATATGTTGTGCTTATATCTGTTTGATATATTTGTACTCCTAGTGAATTTTATTTTGATGGGATTCTACTGCTTAATATTCTTTTTCAGAAGAAACACTGTGAGGAACGTGCTGGGTGCTTGAGAGTACAAGATGAATATAGCTCTTTTCTTGTACACATGAAAGCAACAAGGAAAGGAAGAGAAGGACCACATTTCAGAGTGTTTTCTTAAGTAGATAATTTGTGTGGCCATTAAAATGAATGCTCTGCCTTCTGAAAGCCAATACATCCAACAGGGCGCATCATGTTATATCAGACCACACTCACTGTCTTTTATATTAGGGCAACTAGGTTAATGGATGGGGCAGGGGATTTGTCACCTACCAGCTGTTTGACCTGTTAGTTTGTTATTTTTACTAAGTTCTATGATGCTTAGTGTTCTAAGCTGTAAAATGTTAAAATATCTAAAGTCATACTTCCTCATTGACTTATTGGGGTTAAGTTAAGCTTTTTAAAATAATTTTATTAAATCATAAATGTGTATATTAGTGCAATCATGGGGCACAATGTGCTGACTTCATATACAATCTGAAATATTTCCATCAAACTATTAAACATAGCCTTCATGGCATTTTCTTAATCACTATCTGAAGACATTGATATCCTACATTTAATAAGTTTCACCAGTACCCTTCTAAGATGCACCGCAGGTGTGATCCCACCTATTGCCCTCCCTCCACCCATCCACCCCTCTCCTCTCCCCTCCCTTGCCCTTTTCCCCGTATTCATATTCTATAATTGGGTTTTAGCCTTCATATGAAAGCTATAAATTAGCTTCATATTAGGGGTGAGTACATTGTATACTTTTTCTTTCATTATTGAGCTACTTTGCTACGAAGAACATGTTCCAGCTCCATCCATGTAAACATGAAAGAGGTTAAGTCTCCATCTTTCTTTAAGGCTGCATAATATTCCATGGTGTACATGTACCACAATTTATTGATCCATTCGTGGGTCGATGGGCACTTGGGCTTCTTCCATGACTTAGCAATTATGAATTCGGCTGCAATAAACATTCTGGTACATATATCTTTATTAGGATGTGATTTTTTTGTCTTCTGGATATATACCTAATAAAGGAATTATAGGATCGAATGGCAGATCTATTTTTAGCTAAGTATTCGCCCAACATCCTTCCAAAAGGAATGTATTAGTTTGCATTCCCACCAGCAATATAGAAGTATTCCCTTTTCTCCACATCCATGCCAGCATCTCTGGTTTTGAGATTTTGTTATGTGGGCTAATCTTACTGGAGTTAGATGATATCTCAAAGTAGTTTTGATTTGCATTTCTCTGATGATTAAGGATGGTGAGCATTTTTTCATGTGTCTGTAGGCGGTGTGCCTATCTTCTTTAGAGAAGTTTCTCTTCAAGTCTTTTGCCCACCCTGAGATGGGATCACTTGTCCTTTTGTTGCTAATACGTTTGAGTTCTCTGTGTATTCTAGTTAATAAACCTTTGTCTGAGTCATAACCTGCAAATATTTTCTCCCATTCTGAGGGTTCTCTGCCTGCTACACTTACTGTGTTCTTAGCAGTGCAGAAGCTTTTTAGTTTGATCAGGTCCCAGTAGTGTATTTTTGATACTGCTTCAATTGCCTGCGGAGTCCTCCTCATAAAAAATTCACCCAGGCCGATTTCTTCAAGAGGTTTCCCTGCACTTTCTTGTAATATTTTTATAGTTTCATGTCTTAATTTTAAATCTTTGATCCAGTGAGAGTCTATCTTAGTTAATGGTGAGAGGTGTGGGTCCACTTTCAGTCTTCTACAGGTCACATCCAATTCACATAGCACCATTTGTTAAATAGGGAATCTTTTCCCCACTGAGTGTTTTTAAGTGGCTTGTCAAAGATCAAATAGCGGTAAGTATCTGGGTTCATCTCTTGGTTCTCTATTCTGTTCCATACATCTATCTCTCTGTTTTTGTGCCAGTACCATGCTGTTTTGATCACTATCGATTTATAGTACAATCTCAGGTCTGGTAGCATGATTCCTCCTGCTCTGTTTTTAT
>CAUYON010078814.1:0-21738 GCA_963573935.1 Arctocebus calabarensis
ATGAGGTGGGGAGGTTCGGTTGAGGGTGACGTTATCTTAGGCCATGGCTGGCCAGGCTCAAACCGGCCAATAGGCTTTATTGTGACCTTTTTAGGAAGGGCCAATGACCATACGGGCCAGGCTTTTCGGCGCGAGCTGCGGGGGGGAGGAGAAGGACTCCCGGCGCCATTTTAGGTTAAAGAGCCTGATGGTCGCCAACACATTCTAATTCTTCAGATCAATGATATGTTTTTCTAATGTATCTGCTTGGTTTGTGATTTGTATACTTGTTTTAATTAATTCTTCCATGCAGGTCATATTTTTACACGATTTCATTGAATAAAAAATCCATTCCTGTGTCATATCATCAATACCCTTAATTGTTTCTTTGTAGTTAATTATTACATTTTTCCAAGATACTCTCAATATAGTTGTTCAAATATTTCTACTTTGAGTAGTGGTCTCTTTTAACACATACCTCTGTATTATGGCAATTCTCTTTCAAGGTGAACTCATCTCCCTCTAAAATTATCAGGCTTACTCTTAGGTAATTAATATGGAGAATAGGTCCAAATATCATTTATTTAATGACCCTTTTGGTGAATTTAAGGAGGTAGGAAAAGATGTGGTGAGAATAGATTTCCAGTTGTCATAAAACCACATTTGACTACATATGTTAGCTATTTACTGCCACTCAATAATGTATGTTTTATTGGAAATAATCTATCTTAAACTGATTCAAAGAAATATTCCCCAAGGCAACAGCAGTAGCAGCAGAAATACAATTAATATTTGTATAGTATACATTATATGACAAGTGCTTGTATGTGTATGTGTGTTTACTTAGTCCTCACAGTAATTCTAAAAGATAAGCACCATCACTAGCCTACTTTATAGAAAAGAAAACTGAGATAAAGAGAAGTAATGACTTCTGAGTGTGGCCCTGGATTTTGGCACTTCACATGGTTTTACTCAGTTTTCAAATTAGAACGATTGTTTACCTCCTAGAATTACTTTAGTTCTGAACTGCTCACTTAGCTTCAGTTACCATTTTCAAAAAGCATCTCTGTTCTGTAATCGGGAAATGTCACCTGCCGAACCAGGAAGCTACCATTATGGCTGCCATACTACGCCACATTTTCCATCAAGAAGATATTTCTGCTAAATCAGCTAGCTGCAGTGAGAGATTTTGGATCCAGATCCATGCTACATTTGCTACAATCCATATTGATAAAATATATGACTATATCCTATTTCTCTTAGTTCAGATTTCAAGTCTCAATGTGGCTATATCTGATGTAGAACTTAAATCACATTTGGATCATCAACGGAAAATAAATTAAGGACATTTATGTTATAGCTTTCTGTCCTTCCCTGGAAAGGGAAGTCATATCAGAAGATAATTTTAATAGATGTTTTAAGACAAAAGATTGTAACTACATTAGACCTCACTCTTTATGTCTCTGCCTTTATTTTTGAAAATTTCTTATTCTTTATTATACACAGAGTTATTTCTTTAGTCCATCTTTGTGCATAGTGTCAGAGTCTAGATTAGTTATTAAATATGTGTTCAATAAATTGAGGTACTTCTTGAAAATAGAAAGTTCATTTTTTTTTACACTGTGTACAATACAATAGGAAGATATTGGATTTATTGTGACTTTCTCTTTGATAGAAGTATACCTAGACCTGTATAAAAAGGGGTACCAGCTGAAGCTTTATCTGAAATTCCTACACATTTGGAAAAATCCATTAACGTCTGACGTAGATTGAACAAATTATACAGCATAAACAAGTCTGTTTGTATAAAGAAAAGGAAATTTCAAGAGGCGAAAAATTTTCTCAAAGATCACGTAACTGGAACAGTCCAATTATTCAAAAAATCATTCCTATTTTTTTTAAATGGCGTACTGATTATGACTATAACCTGGTGGCTCTGATTTTAATCTTCCTTTATCCAACCCTCAAAGGCATTAAACTAGTACTTAGGAGGAAAGTAGGCAGAAATTAACAGCTGCAACAGCTGTTTCCGTATAACACCAACAAACAAGCAAACAACAAGCTATAAAATTTTGTAGTCCAAGCAAAAATGATTCGGGCCCCAGTAATATAATTTTACATAAGATACTGAGTGGGAGTAACTTCCTTACATTTGCGCCACAAATCTTCAAGAAACTGGGATCCTTTCTTAATCTTATTACATGAGATTTAAGTGCTTAGTTTGCTAAACCTATATCATCTAGTGTACCTAGCATTTCCTACATTTAGGTTCTTGAAGGGAATGTCATTGCATTAGTAACAAAAAATTTCAAATTTCCGATTACTATACTACAGTACACTACAATTAGTAATATAATTACTACTTTGTTGTTGAAGCAGTTGGCACTGGCTTCCAACAGCTGGTGGTTAAAAGTTGGTGGTCATTGCTGAAAAACTGGGTACTTCACAAGCTTTGTAACCAAGTTAGCCTTGTTGAAGGGAAGACTATATCTTTTTAAAATTTCAGGTCTATATGAGGGTACACAGGATTAGGTTGCACTGTTTGTGTTTGTAAGGTAAAGTCAGAATTGCAGTTGAGTTCTTCATCCTGAAAATTCCCATATACCCCAACATAGAAGGCCACAGAAGCCCAGAAACTCTGCCACCATATCCACCTCATGAAATAACTGCAGAAGCCTTTGGTGGCTGACCGATGAAATCCATGAGTGTTTTGCTGTATTCGTTTTCCTTGGTTATAAAAATCCTGCTCTAGACTGGATAATTAAGGAGGCTTAAAATGGACAAATACACTTTTGAACTTTCAGAAACAAGCCTTTGCTTCCTGCAGAGAATTACAGTAGGTCTATTTTTCTAGCATTTCTCTTTTCAGGCAATATAATAGTTAAGCCCATGCTTACTGTGAAGTTATGCTTCTCTGTAGTCATCTGTGAAGCCATTGCACCAAGATCTAATAATATAGATATTATTATAATACAGATAAACCCTGTTTTGAAACTTTTTGATCTATTCATTATAATAAAAAAAAAACAAATAAAATCTTAGATGTAAGTTCAAGCACAAACAGTAAAAAGACAGGCTTGGGAAGCTATGTTGGAAAGTAAGAAAATTGTTCTGGAATTCAGTTGAACTTTCCAAATTTGTTTATGTCTGTTGTATAACACCTCTACTAGATAATAGCATGCTGTTGGGCACACATGATTTATATGGCTAATCATATCAGATAATGTTAAATTTCTGACAGGTAGGGAAAGCCCACTAATTTCCTGAAATCTGTGGCCAGTTTTACAGTCTTTCTCAGAAAGTAATAGCAAAAGCTCTTTTTAAAAGGAGGGTTTTTGTTTTGTTTTGTTTTAAGGGAAATAACTTTGCTTCAGAAATCAAGATGCCTTACTCTTATTTTCTTATTGTTACTTCCTATAGTTTATAAATAATTTCACCAGCAGTTTAATACAGTGGATAGTCATAAAGACCTAAGAGTTTGATGAAAATATTTCAGATTGTATACGAAACCAGCACATTGTACCCCTTATTTGCACTAATGTACACAGCTAAGTTTTAATTTAAAAAAAAAAGACTTGCCTGTAGACTATTGTCTCTCTAGTTTACCTGGATAACACCACCCCTTTACCAAAGCCCTGTGTAAAGATGATAAGTTTGAGAACATATGGGAAATAAATAAACACAGAACAGCCAAAGATGACAACTTTTGCCTTCATAATTGACAGAGGTCTACTATATTGTATCTTTTTATTAGTATCGGGCAGGAAACTTCCTCAATTTGTCCCTTGTTTTAGAGAAATAATTTCACATTATTTAAGCCACCACATTCCTGAAAATAGGCAGCAAAGCAGGCTCCTATATCACATGAGGTTTGTGTTCATAAACTGCCAAACATGCACCTTCCCGAGTCATCCGTTCCACCTGCCATTTGCTACACTCAAGAATGAAATTAAGTTAAAAACAATGTGTTGGCTTCTCTGATTATGAATTAATCAGTGTTCCTGCATTTTATACTAAGACACTATGCCAACATGTTGATATATCCCTATGATATATTGTAAAAGTATTTTAGTTTGTCCTTGATCAATAAAAAAAATTATTAAAAATATCAAATGTAAGGTCAAAGTACAGAAAAGAAGTAAGATTAAAAACATGAAACAAGCATAAAAAAATTGCATCACCTGAGCTCCTCAACCAAGCCCTCATTGTGACCCCTGAGCCTTGAGAGATTTCTAGATACCTTGGAATTAGTCTGGTCCCTCAGTCTGTAATGTCCACAGGGAATTTTGAATTTTCTACATTACTTAGGGCACAACAACTTATCCAAGTGATTAGTTAGGATCTTTGGGGAATATCTAAAAATTTCCCCTATGTAAATTTACATTGAAACTATAACAGCTTCTTAAGACACACACACACACACACACACAATGATGTGGCAGACAAGAGACAATGTGTCTTTGCTGATGTCTGAATCCTCTGTCCACTATGACTATTTTGCTTCTCCACAACAAAACATGCACAAAATATCTCTTGTAGCTCACTCTGTCTAAGCATATAAAAGGAAGGATGATGTAGTGCAGCCTAGCTAGGTTGACATATTATAAAATCACTAAAAGCAATAGCTTTGGGTCGATATGGATTGGTTAGATGCATCTACATTAAAACTTTTTGTGATCCCATGTTGGACCTCATCCTACATAATGATTTTCCTGTTCCACCTTTATGTTGTAAGACATTCAACATTGTTTTAATGACTTGCATTCCATGACAAGATGTTAGTCACAATGCTGAGTACATTCTTTGGCCCTTGGACACAGTTGGTCACTGGGAAGAAACACCTGATTCAATTTGAAAACCAACAGTTATTTTAGAATACACAAAGTTTATGGGAAGAGCTGACAGAACTGATCAGCACTGTGGATATTAGGGATTTAGAGGGAGGTCCTACATATGTGGAAAAATTATTCATCTGGCTGATAAAAGGTGCTGTTGTGAACAGCTACATCCTTTACTCATTAGATGAAAAGGAGAGTGGAGAAAAAGTGCAGACACACCTTTCATACAGTAAAAATCTTATCACTAAGCTTGTGAGCATTGTGAGAAATAGAAATTCCAGAAAGAAGGAAAGACCCTCTCCTTCTGACACTGAGGAAAGATAAAATGGGAAGATGCATTTTATAATGCAAAATGAAAAATGATAAATCAATAAAGGATTGCCTGGTTTATAGAAGAAGTGAGAATGGTGGAAAGAGAGAAACCATTTTCTACTATGAGCTATGCCAGAGAAAGCCTGGACTCCATTCTGGGGATTACTGCAGGAAGTATCACACTCGAAGAAATTATAAACAAAGACAAATAAAAAAGCTTTCATTATTTTATTTAACCTAAAACAGACAATAAAATAACCAGGTGAGTTCATATTTATATTTTTTCCTTTAAAACCTATAGGATAATTGCAAATAATCCCCCAACCTCTTTCTTGCCTAAAATAAATAAGAGCTGGGGGGGGGGGTATGTGGGTGCCAGAAAAGTTGGATTGGAAAATAGACGACTAATAAATTTAATAATACTGACAGAATAAAGATTTGAGTAAAAAATAAACTAATTTAAGTATCCAATGTACTCAGCCCTACTATGAAACTAATTTATAGCTTTCATATGAAGGTTATAACCCAATTATAGCATAAGAATAGGGGGAAAGGGGCAAGGGAGGAGGGAAGATGGGTGGAGGGAGGGTAATTGGTGGAACCACACCTACGGTGCATCTTAGAAGGGTACAGATGAAACTTACTAAATGCAGAATATAAATGTCTTTACACAATAACTAAGAAAATGCCATGCAGGCTATGTTAATCAGTTTGATGAGAATATTTCAGATTGTATATGAAACCAGCACATTGTACCCCATTTGCACTAATGTACACAGCTATGATTTAATAAAAAATAAAAAAACAAAAAAACGAATTTAACTGTTATTGTTAAATTATATAAAATATATATTAGAAAGACTGCTATCCATAGATGTTATGAGAAAATATCTTAATAACTCACTGATTCTACATAGAAGGGGAGTTCCTGCATAGAGGCAGAGTAACCTGCACCATGGTTATGAAGGCAGCAGCTCACAAGATACTACTGACTCTTCCCTACATGAAAAATTCTTCAATTTGATTATAAAAAAGTAAATTATACTCATTCAGAGTGAAAAGATGCTATCAAAAAAGATAGAAAAGCTACTTCATAGAATAAAGAAGGTTTGTTGAGAACCTTCAGACGCATTCATTTTTAGGGAAATTTCTATCCCCAAACTCTCTCCCGGGTAGCTAAATTTAATGGTAGGAGTCTATTTTTGCTTATTAAAGTTCCAAGTTTCACATTAATAGAAAGAAACAGACAGAAAGGACATGAATTGAATTGATAGAAAGGATAGAAAGAAAGAAATAGAAAGGACATGAATTGAATTGATAATACAAGTCAACTATCTGTAGTTTATTTTTGGTCTCGTACAGGCCTGTGAAAAAAGATACAAGAGATTATTTCAATAAAGGCAGAGACTGTCCCTGAGTTTCAGATCACTCATTGAAGTGAGAATTTAGAGATTGAAATTTATTGTGCTTTAGGCTTGAAGTTCATTTAAAAAGCTTACAATACACCAGACTTCTTGACTCCTGCCAGGCATTGATAATATAGTAGTGATTCTTACTGGCTCTCAATGTTTCTGCTGTAAAATCCACTGATGCTCTTATAAAAATCTCTCCTATATGTTATGAGCCAATATCTTTTTGCTTTCTGTACTTTTTTTTTTTTTTTTTGTCTTTGGTTTTTGGCAGTTTGATTAAAATACGTCTTGGTTTATCACATTTGGCCTTCTTTAGGCTTCATGATTCTTAAGATCCTAATGTGTTCTCTCCCCATACCTTGCATATTGGGCATTTATATAATAAATTTGATGTAGCAATGCTTTACAATATATACCAATCCATGAAAATAGTATTTTTCTTTAATCTGATGGAATTTAAACAGTATTTGAAAGGATAGTCTAGAATTTCCTCAAATAGTTTTGAGCTCTCCAATCTGTAAATGAAGTAGATAAATGTACAAAATATGGAGTACAGACTCTGAAGGTAAGTGTATATATGTATATATATATATGAAATAAACATATATATTTATTATATATCATAATTAAAAATAATATATATATGTTCAGTTCTCATAGCTCAGTGAGCAGGGAGCCCATCACATACACTGAAGATGGCAGGTTTGAGCCCGGCCCGGGCCTGCTAAACACAACTGCAACCCAAAAATAGCCGAGTGCTGTGATGGGTGCCTGTAGTCCCAGCTACTTGGAAGCTGAGGCAAGAGAATCGCTTAAGCCCAAGGGTTTGAGGTTGCTATGAGCTGTGACGCCACAGCACTCTACCAAGGCAACATAATGAGACTCTGTCTAAATAAAAACAAACCAACAAACAAAATATACATACATAAATATGTGTGTGTGTATACACAGCACTCTACCAAGAGCAACATAATGAGACTCTGTGTAAATAAAAACAAACCAACAAATAAAATATACATACATATGTATATATAATAATCACAGAACTACCAAAATAAAATTTTAAAATCTAAACTCATGTCATAATCAAAACACATCAAAAACTTCCATAAAAACATTTCAGATGCATTAAGTAAATACTTCTTCAATTATTGTGTGTGTATAAGTATACTTAATGGTACAAAGCAAATTTATTTTAAAAATCTTAGTAGCCACAGCCAACCCGACTACTCCTCATAATGCAGATAATTTCCTTTTCCTGTAGTCTGTGTTTTTCTTATTTATTGAATCTCCTTAGTTACATGTCTCAGTCACTTCTACATATTTGGCAAGTGTATCCATGTAACGCTATTAGTTTTTAGCAAATTTAATACATTTTTGCAATAGTGAGATTAAAAGATACCTTGTGTTTTCAACATTATGTTGTTTTTTAAATTTTTAATTTATTGTTCTAAATTTCAGATTAATATCATGCTGCAAACAATTAGGTTGCAAAGTTGAGTTTGGCGTAGATGAGTTCCGCACCCAGGAGGAGGTGAGCCACGCCCCCTTCCGTTGTGCCCAATCCTCTTCCCTCCTTCCTTCTCCTATTCTCATCCCCCCTCTCCCCAACTTGAATTAAATTGTGTTTTTCTATTGTGTGGATGTGTCAATATTATATTCTAATAAAGTAAAATCACTGCTTAAAGAAGGAACCAGAATAATATCATAACCACATAAACTTTTTGAGAACAAGATGATTATTGTCAAGAAGTAGAAATGTTCCATTTTATTTAATGTAAATAAAGTGATTCTGCTGTGTGTTCACATGCACGTGCACATGAGGACATGTCCCCATACCTGCACTAAGCTACATCATAAATACAGCAAACAGGTAATTATTATTTTCTACTCTGAGAAATATGTAAGCCCCAGGCTTGCCTTAGGAATAGTGACAAGGAAACATAATACATTGTTCCCATCAGACTTCATTACAAATCCCGGATATATTTAATTTCATTACTCATCAGAAGTATAAGACTCAGAAAGAGCCGCAAAAGTATAGCGTTTGACTTGTCATTAAAATGTAGAAGTTATTAAATTTAGCCCCAAATAAAAACTCAGTACTGAGAATAAACATTACACAAAGTGCCCCCATTGGTAATGTCTGCTGAGTGAGTAATTCTTCCTATAATAAGGTTTTCCTTTAAAGAAAAAAAAAATATATATATATACAAACAATGGAAGAAACATAAAGTAGGGAGAGAAAAATAATAACATCTATTTTTAAAGGAGGTGTTTCTGGCTCTCAGCGAGAATACTAAATATTTTTCTATGCAAGATCAATAATTTCCTCTCAATTTTCGTGAAACTGTACCCGAGTGTCCCTGGGGTGCTTGTCTATCAATGTGCTTGCTGGATCAAGAGATACTAAGAGTACGGCTAATCACTGGAGGTTTGAAACTGATCTTGGTTTTTCTAAAATAGAAAAGTGAATAAACTTAAAAAGGTAGAAAGTAGAAAATCTTGCCAAATTACCTAAAATGTGGGGTAAAGTGTTTCAATATCAGGGAAGTCTTCTAAATGATATTCAAACTATAATTAACATTCCTCCAGCACTTTCTTTCAAGAGGAATTTTGGAGTGGTTCCTTTGATAGAAAAATATTTTGTATAAAAACATGAGATTGAGGTATACATAACACTTTGAAAAGTACTTAAGCAAACATTGTTCTGAAAAACTTGTGAAAAATGCAGAAAGCAAGAGATGAAGCCGAAAGATGTTGTTCCTGATTGCCTTGGATCTCAGGATCTCCATAGTTTCACAATCAATGCCAATCGATTGTACCTTGTATTATTTGGGCCTGCTCTCCTGCATATATTAAATAGTCCTTGCATTTCAATTTTTGGTATATCCAAAAGCAGAACAAAATAATGTTAGTTACAATTTATTTTAGGAAAAATAAGTGAAGTATATAAAAAGAAAACATTATTACAAAAAGTAAAATACAAATTGATCTCAAGTACTGTAAGAAATAATAGAAAGCATCACTATCTTGGAAATAATGAAGAGTTGTTTTCTGAAAAGGCAATCAAGAATTCCAAGAGCTGCTTGAAAGGAAAGGGAGGAAAAACAAATGAAATCCATAAATAAAGGCATAAAGAGAAACATATGTACATGCAAAGGAATGAAATAATCTTGCCTACAAACATTGCTATTTAAGTCGTGTCAATATAGAATCACGTTGATGTGTTTGTTCTTATTTCATTTAAATTTAATGTTACTTTTACCATACCTTACATCTTCCTGGGACCAAAGAAAACTGAGAAGAAAAAAAAAATTGAGCAAATGAACTTTCACCCCTTCTGCCTCTAGCCCTCTAGCCTCACTCCCATAATTCATAATTTTTCTTAGTCTCCAATGTATTCTTGTCATAATTTCAATTAACAAGTTGTATTAGTGCTCCCTTAAGTGAGATTGAAAACCTCTTTAAGTCATTTCATTCTTCTTCACATATTATGGTAATTTCATGCCCCTTTGGTGTCTTATTTCATGGATAATGGGATACTATTTTCTCGCTTAGCTTTACTTTTTCTCATATAAATCATGTCTACTTTGGTTAAACCCACAGCATAGCGCTTTCTGTTTTCCTCTTCAGTGTAATGAGTGTACGCTTTCTAATTTGAGTGAAAAGGATTCCACCTTTCCCTCCGATTTTGAAACAAATGAAAAATAATAACAGGCATCATTTTTTGATCAAAATATCAACCAGATTGCTAAAGCCTAGACTGTGGCTTTGGTCTACAATCATATTTAGAAAAATTAATATATTTCCTGAGAAAAGAATTGACTTAATTAACCAGAGGGAAAGTAGATTACAAAAAGATGCTTAAGACTTACTCCCAAGGTATTACCCTAACAGGTCAAACTTAATAAGGACAGAAAGGACTCCCAAGTTGCAACACTCATGATTGTATGTTACACAGGGAGCCACTTATTCCTCTGTGAGACCGATTATCCTTCTTATCTTCTATTCCCACGAGCTATTATTCCAGACTGAAAATCTCAGACCATCAGTAATACTAAGGTATTGTACTAAGAACAAGTCTGGTCTCAGACAAATCATGTCCTTGTTGATTGAATATGTTTTAGTGAAAAGTGATTTATGGTTCACCAGAAGAGGTGTAGGCAGAGAACTAATGCAAAAACAAAATTAAAAACCTATTTGATTTCAAAGTAGTGGTATAGAAGTAGCCAGGCTTCATCTCACCAGCAGAAAACCTAAAACAAATACACATATATAGTACTGAGATAATTGCCAATAATATCTCAGAGGTCAGTTAAGAGGAAATAGTTCCTAGGGCCAGAGAGAAGTGAAAAAACTTTGAGAAGATGGTAAGAGAATAGAATATCTACATCCATGTTGCCTCTGCCCTCAATCTTCCCAGCACCAAAGGTATGGAAAATGTTCACCCTGACTCAAGATTTCACACGGGAAAAAGTGATTTGAAGTAGATAATCATTTTCCCCATCATCTTGGTTTTCCTGCCAGGAGACTTGTTCCTGCCTCAAATCATGATAATCCTGAGCACCTTAAGGGTAGAATAAGTATCCCTGAGGACAGCCAGAAACAAAGAGAGGAGAAGGAGTTGCCTTCTCCAGCCCTGGAAACCAGGCTGTAATGCAGCCAAAGGGGACAGCAAAGTATAGTGACTGTTCAACTGCACCATGTTGGGGAAATACATCTTCACAGGTCTCTTGGGCAAAAAACCTGCCAGCTTTCCCACGCTGCAGAAATACTCAGACCTCCCCCATTCTAGACGGGTGAAGCTCCAGTATTTTACTAGAGCCTAGGCAAACCTGAGGTTAATGTGCCATCTGGTACTGAAAAAAGAGGTAGTGAACTAGTGGAGGGGGGAGGCAATGAATACATTACACAGACTATTTAAGGAAAGCAATATTTAAGAATATATCAGCAAGAAAATAAAAACAAGCTGGATAGAGAGTAATGGAATAAATAACTAGAACTTTAATGCAAAAATAGAGATACACGTTCAAAAGGTACAAGGACAAGCAGGGAAATCAGGATCTCTCCAAGCAGACAAAGCAAGTAACAAACAACTGGTCTTCAGGAGAGGGTGAAATGTGAGGTCTCTGGCCAAAAATCCAAAACAGGAGTTGTAAGGAAACTCAGTGATGTTAAAATAACAGGGTGGAAAAAGTAATTCAGAAATACATCAGAGACATTTAACAACGATATTGAAATAATTTAAAAAGGTTAAGTAGAAGTCTTAGAACTGAAAAATACATTTGCTGTTCTCAAAATTTCATTAGAGATTCTCAACAGCATAATAGATAGAGCAGAGGAAAGAATCAGCTCAAAATGGGATATTGAAAATGCAGAGCCATAGGAGAATAAAGAAAAAAAAAGAAGAAAGAAAATGAACAAAAATGGTCTACACGATATAGAAAACGCTCTCAAAAGGCCAAATCTAAGAAATCTTGGTCTCCAAGAGGACACTGAACAAGAGCATCAAACAATGGCTTTAAAATGTCATCTGCTGGGCCACGCCTGTGGCTCAGTGAGTAGGGTGCTGACCCCATATACCAAGGGTGGCAGGTTCAAACCTGGCCCAGGCCAAACTGCAACAACAATAACAAAATATAGCTGGTATGTGGCTGGTGCCTGTAGTCCCAGCTACTCGGGAGGTTGAGACAAGAGAATCGCCTAAGCCCAAGAGCTGGAGGTTGCTGTGAGCTGTGATGCCACAGAACTCTACTGAGGGTGTCAAAGTGAGACTCTGTCTCAAAAAAAAAAAAAGTCATCTGCAGAGCTTAATGTACCTTGGTGATATCCTACGTGAAGCTGAGTACTAATTTGAGTGTGATGTCAGGATTCTCAATTTTGATGAAACTTTCATCATGTTTTCCAATTAATACCTTTACTAACTAGAGAAAATCTTCATCCAAAATTTTCTCTTAAAGAAGTCTTTTGAAAAAAAGATAGCTTTCTTTGATTTTGTTTTTGCCACATGTTGTAAGTTGACTTAGTTTTACCCTGCAAAGAAATCGTCAAGTTATTTTGACTTGACATAACATCACACAGAAATGCTGCATTCCTGTAGAAAACATCTTTCAATAATTCACATTGATGATTATGTTCTTCAAAAAAAATTAACGTAACTGTTTTCACAGCAATAAAATTGTGACCAACACCTTACCCTGTTTTATCACACTTTAGAATGATACACCTATCCACCTGGCATGTCTCACCTCTCCTTCAACTTTAGCATATCACTAAACTGATGATACTGTGTTGCATTTGTGCAAATATCATTATAACTATAACTCATTGCAAACTGTCCTTAAAATACAAGGTATAACAAAAGTCACCTCTAAAGTGGCCCAAAAGGTGCCCAGAAAATCACCATACATAAGGAGAAATAGAAAATTATAGCTACGTGTACCTTTATTATTTACAAAATATTCATTACAAAATTTACAAAATATTTACTAAATAGTGTCTACATCTTCTCCACTTGTTTGTGAAATTTTATAATGGACATTTAGTCACTATTTTCCATTTCCCCTATGTATGGTGACTTTAGAGGCAATTTGGGGGTTGCTCTGTAGTGCCTTAAGCATAGAAATTTTTCTGATGTACAATAGAGTGAAAGAAATGAGAGTGTCTGGATCTGTTAATACTTTTGTTTATCTGTGCAATAAACCCTTCATGTTTTCCTATTGTTGAAGGTGCACTCTAAACATACATTCTTTAAATTTAGCAAATTCATGACATTTATATTGATAATTATTGAAGGTACCTGTTCCCTGTGTTCTGTTACCCAAAGCAGGTAACTCTTCATAACAAAGAAAATCTTCTATTATGACCGCAACTTGATATATAAAACCTGCACTGAGTCAGTAGTATCTTTTGATTTATCGGAGGCAATTGATATTAGTTGAAATCAGCTGATTTACCTGAAGCCTACATATACATGTTTTCCTTTTGAAATATTACATGAAATTGTTCTGTTAAGATGCAGGCTAATTCATTCCACCAATCAATTATGGTTCTCCTTGAAAGAGGTAATTGTTTGTATTTTAAAATGTTATCAGGGTCCATCATACATTTACGGGAAAGACTTAAGCCTTTTGATCCTTCCGTCTTGGGCCACACATTGCCCTTTTCTCAGGAAAGGAAATGGAAACAAAAAGCCAACAGGGCAGGGGTTTCGTAAGTGGAACTCCGGATTGACTGGTCAGTTGCTACAATCAGAATCTGCTTTCTTAGACCATGTTTGAGACCCAGAACAGGCTTTTCTGCCATAACTCTTCACTAGTTAAGAATACCAGCAGTTTCTTTGTATAAAGAGACCAGGCTTTAAAATCGTACATTCTGAACATTTTAGTTAACCTACAACATGTTTGGAAAAAGCCGTGAGAGAGGGGCAAATATAAAGTTTTCTCTTTCTCATCTGTTCCCTTTGCCTTTCAAACTATAGATTTTTTTTTAAGTGGATATTTGTCCCTGTTCGATTAAAGATGGAGTGGGATTGTAAAATAATTAAAAACATAATAATAATGATAATAATAATAAAATGCTACCAGGGTCTAAGCATCTTACAACTTTGGCAGCATCTTCTATCGCAATTTCTATATCACTGAATGGCTTTCCTTTTTTTCTCTGAATCTGTAAGCTAATTTATTAGTTGCTTCAATTGCATTATTTCCCTTCTTTTTGCTACTTGAAAAAATTATCTTTACTTTAGAGTAAAGATATTTATTAGATATTTACTTTAGAGTAAAGATATTTATTAAAATATGCTTTTCATATTCTATTTTCTGCAATTCAACCTTTCATACCTCTCTCTCTCTCTCTCTCATTTAGAATATCTGTGGTCCTGATGAGTGTTGTAATGCTGATGAGCAATAAGTTTCTTTCATGATGATATCACAGTATCACAAAGCAAACAAATCACCTAATCTTTAGCAGAAACAAGACAATATTGCAATTCCCCATCTCATTATAAAATCTATTTTCTTCCGTCAGTGTTCTGTTGGTCATCTTTGACATGATGAGCTGTTAAGCGAACAGAATAAATAGTACAACTATTCACAAACTTTACTTCAAACAGAAACGCAGTACAATATTGTCAAAAGTTGATAATAGACTGCTGTACTGACCCCTGTAAATTCTCAACAAACAGTCTTGTGTGTTAGTGGTGCCAGGCTGGCAGGAGAAGTTAGAACTAAATCGTAAGTGCAGCCCTATGGACTACCATATTCTAATCGTGCCTGTCAATATGAGAGAGTTATTTCATTTAAACTTACTGAATCTTTAATATTTTAAATAGGCTCATTTGAAAAATAAAAAAGAATAATAAAAATAAAAATATATTAATGGAAATAAAAGGATTTGTTCTGTAAAATTTGAATTCGGTGAAAAGGCCTCACTTAAGGACCTGGAAGGCCACCTGTGGCCTTAAGTCAACAGGCTCCCCACCCGTTCTTAATTTTTACTTTGTAAAAATGCTTGTATGTGATAACATTCAGCTTGTATAGTTATAATTTGTTTGATCTTCATTTTTGAGTCATTGAAACTTATCTTTTATTTATTATTTATTTATTTATTTATTTTTTAGACACACAGTCTCACTTTATCACCCTCGGTAAAGTGTCATGGCATCACAGAGCTCACAGCAACCCCCAGCTCTTGGACTTAGGCGATTCTCTTGCCTCAGCCTCCCCAGTGGCTGAGACTACAGGCACCTGCCACAACGCCCAGCTATTTTTTGTTGCAGTTTGGCCAGGGGGCTGGGTTTGAACCCACCACCCTCAGTATATGGGGCTGGTGAACTACCCACTGAGCTACAGGTGCCAACCATGAAGCTTATCTTTTAAAGCTAGTAAAATCAATATAATAAAAATAGCAATTGCCTTCAATAGTTAAGTCATATCTACCAAAATAACATACTAAATGTAGTGTACTGGTAGGTGAAAGGCATACAGAACATATTCATTTATTTTCTTCTTCCTTTTTGTTTACCTTTTTATTCATGTATTTATTTTACAGATATTAATTCAGCTATTATTATGTGCCCAACATTGTTTAACATTTCTGTATTGAAGGTCCTTGTCCTTATGAGCTCATATTATAGGATGGACTTGGACTATAGTGAATGGTATGTAGTAGAAGTTACAGAATTGAAATTAAAATAATTTAGGGGTTTTCAAATATATTCAGAGAAATATAAATTTTGACACATTTCGAGTGGTAAAATGTGTTATAGATATTTCGTAAGAATCAATGAATAAAACAAACATTAAAATGAAGAGAAGAATTAGTCAATTATATGAAGAAATCAATCAATGATCCCAAATAGAGCTTTTATAATTTTATCTTCATTTGGAACTGTAGATTCCACTTGAAAATAGGTATTTTTAAATACTATTTTATATGGACATTTACATGGATTAATTTAGTTAGAAAAATCACATTGTCTCATAAATTAATGTTTTGACTAGTTTTAATGAGTTCCACATGTTCCCCTCCTCTTCGGCTTCTGCCTCCTCCCCTACTCCCTCCTCCTCCCCTTCTTTTACTGATTTTACTTCTGGTTCACCTGTTTCATCCATTTATGCTTTTCCTCCTCTTTCTTTGCTTCTTCTTCCTTCTTTGTATTCTTTCTCTTCTTTTCATGATTTTTTTCTCTTTTCTTTCCTTCTCCAGTATTCATATAATTAAAAATTTTTTTTTTGACACAGAGTCTCACTCTGACACCCTTGGTAGAGTGCTAGGGCATCATAGTAAACAGCAATGTTCTTGCCTCAGCCTCTTCAGTAGCTGGGACCATAGGCACCTGCTACAAAGCCTGGCTTTTTCTGCTTTTAGTAGAGATGGGGTCTCATTCTTGCTCAAGCAGGTCTTGAACTCTTGAGCTCAGGCAACAAACCCACCTGGGGCTCCCAGAGTGTTAGGATTATAGGCCCGAACCCCTGCACCCATCTTACAATTATTTTTTTGAAAAATACTCATATTTGATTTCACAGGAAAAAAGAATACATTTTCTTCATTAATGTGTTTTACTATGATCTTAGGACAAAGATTGAAGACAGCATTTGAAGTCTCCAAGGGTATTAATAGATAGCCTAAACGCAGAGTTTTCATTATATCAATTTTAGCCTAAGGCAGTAATAAATCATTTCGCAAATAGTGCACTGAATAAAAGATAAGTACAAATATCTGTAGGATCACTTGCCTGGGGTTTTATTATTTGTACCATAATTACTAATATAATTTAACTTTAATTTCATCTAAAACTAATTATAATTACCCAAAGAGATCAAAACAATAGAATGCAGCTTCTAAACAACACATTATGCAGGTTTATTTTGGCAAATACAGATCTTCAGGAGAAACTATTTGGTAACTAGTCCAGATAATTAGGTAGTTACTTGAACTCCTCATTGACAGTTTTATTGTTTTAATTTAATTTTTTAATTTAAAATTTAATATGGGGGGTACACATTTTTAGATTACATTGTTCTCACATCCAGGGTAAAGTTCCACTTGTAAAAGAACTCCTCACCCAGAGGCCATGCTGTACACCTCATATTGTGCATATTAGGGGAGATCCTGCCAAACGCCCTCCCTCCTTCCTCCCAAAAAAGATGGAGACACTGTATCTTTTATGTTTACCTGGATGGAGTTGAAATACATTCTTCTTATTAAAATATCTCAAGAACGAAAAAATAAATATCCGATGGACTCAATACTAATATGGAACCAATATATAAACATTTGCATGCTGACATGAACAATAAAACACAACTATAGTCTAGGAAGGGGGCAGGGAGAGGAAGTCGAGAAGGGAGGGCCGAGGGGGAAGGACGATTGGCTCATTGACAGTTTAAGACACTGAAGCATAAATGGATAATCAATAGCTGTGTCAACTAGTAAGTATCATGGAGAGGATGTTCCATTTAATTAAAAAAATGATTCCTTTTTCTCTATCATTGACTGGCTGCTGCATATTAACCATTTTTACTTTTGAAAATTCACACTGACTTTATTGGCAAATATCTCTTATTGTGCCATTGAAATTTAACCTTTATTTGATGCGTTTATGTTTTCTGACTAATGTGTGAATAATTGAAACTGCTTATTATCGTTGCCTGCAACTTTCACAAATCAGTTAATAGGTTTTTATTGCACTTATGAGAGTTTTAAATATATATCAACCATTTTTTTTTCTTTTTGAGACAGAGCCTCAAGCTGTCACCCTGAATAGAATGCTGTGGCATCACAGCTCACAGAAACCTCCAATTCCTGAGCTCAAGCGAGTCTCTTGCCTCCGCCTCCCAAGTAGCTGGGACTACAGGCACCTGCCACAACGCCCGGCCATTTTTTGGTTGCAGCCGTCATTGTTGTTTGGCGGGTCCGGGCTGGATTCGAACCCGCCAGCTCAGGTGTACGTGGCTGGCGCATTAGCCCACTGAGCCACAGGCGCCGAGCCTATATCAACATGGTAAGTAGCTTGATACTGGCCATGGCAGAAATAATTATGCAACAAGAATTGGTAAACACTAGAAAATTGGGCATTTACTCCAAACAATATGTTTAATAGCATTTCTTCATGACATAACATTGCCTTGTTTATAGTTTTACTTAATTTTTTTTCTTAACTATAGTTAAATTCTTAACCATACATTCTCATGTGTGAACTTATCCCCTCTGATGAAAAATTTTAAAAATTAATCAATATATATTCATTAAGCCATTATTTACTCGATGCTTATTACTACAACTATTGCATAGAAAGCATCAAATGTTAAGAACTACACACAATGAAAATATGGTTAATGTCCTCCTGGTGTTTAATGTCTAATGAGAACCTGTAGTTTACACTACTTTAACAGAATGTTATCCATGATACATCATGTAATGGTCTAAACTCAGACATTGTTTTGGAGTTAAGGGTATACAATTTGTACTCAGATAACAAGCATAAAAATGAAGTTTGATGTAAGAAAAAGACGGAAAAGGAGAAAGAAACAGGAAAAATAGCCACATAGATATTGTACCAATAGATACCTGATTTAGAAGATGTCAACTTTACCCGATTTTCTCAAGTGAAGCTGGAGTTACGTATGCGAAGTATGGTAGAAAGCACATTTTAATCAGTGAGGAAATAAATAATTTTTCATTACAATATAAATCAATGCATTGCTTCCTTCAAAAAGTTTTTCTCTCTCTCTCTGTCTCTCTCTATATGTATATGTGTGCATGTGTATATATATGGGTATACACACAAAACATACATATACATGCCTATACATATAATATATATTTAATATATATACATTTATAAATATGTATACATATATAAATTATGCACTTATATTTATGTGTGTGTGTGACTTCACAGATATAGGTACACATGGATGTAAGTTCCTTCTCAACTAAATTGAAGAATTGGGTAGAGATGATTCATATTCTGATGTAAGCTCCTTATAGCATCATAGATTGATTGGTAGCAAATTGGTTTAGACTACCTCTTAGAAGCACTATTCTAAGCAAAAGGCTGAATATATCAGAAGAATGAGAGACAAAAGGGAAAATAATTTCTTTGAGTAATTTGAAAGGACTGAATGTAGCCCTAGGTGAGTATACAAAGGCCAGGGGAATTGAAAGAGGTGAGGCTGAAAAGGTAGCTAATGGATAAAATTTTAATTATTTGAGTAATTTTACTGGTTTTGAGAACTGTTGCCATATTAAAAAATCTAATAGTTTATATTAACCAATTTCCAATTTGGATAATCACTCTGTCAGGGTATAGAATTTGACCTAAAGGCATAAGATTGCATTTGAAGAAACAATAACAATCTAAATGAGAGAAATCAGCTGTGAGAAATAATCACTATGGAGATGAAATAGACAACAAAATTAGATGGGGTATTGCAGTGGCAATTTCATAAAGATTGAACAGGTAATCTTCAAGGTTCTGATTTGAGATGTTTTTATACAGGAATGTTGTTTAATAAGAAAAAATAATGTGGTAGAAAAGTTAACCAGGGCTTTTGGCTTTGCAGTTTTTGAAGTACTCATGATACAGGCTTACCCCCATTCAGGACTGGAAGGACCCTCCCCAGCCCCCTGTTTTCCAGGCCGAAGCAAACAACTTCTTCTCTCCAAACTGCACTTTCTGAATATAAGCAGGAAGGAGGAAAGCAGGTTTTCCAGGATTTTGTGTAAGCTAGGCCCCTTCGGGGGGTGGACCCTGCCACACATTCCACAAGCAGAAGGAACTGCATTCCTTTGTTAACACCTTCATTTAGTCTCTCATCAACATCCAAGTCTGTCAAGTCCTACCAAATATAATTGCCAAAACAATAAAACCCCTAGAAAATGACCCATGGGGGATTTCCTACTTGGGTCTCCCCCTCTGCCAGAGGCTCTGCTGCCTTTCCTCCCTGCCCTATTATTTTCTATCTAATAAATCCTATCTTATCACTGATCTCTGTGGTCCATGGGTTCACTCTTTGAATCTCCAAGACCAAGGACCTACTGCAGAAACAAATTCCAGCAATGCTTACTTAGATTTGCAAGCAGGTGATTGTACGTTTCATTTAAATATTTTCTTATTGTGAAATGTACATCATTATGATAGTTTCCTGCATTCAAATAACAGCATGTGCATAATCACTTTAATCCTCTCAACTTGAATTACCATGTAGTCCACAGGTTACAGAAGAGACACATTCCTGAGAATATCATTAGATCAGATTTTCATGTGACTCAAAATCTCTGATGAAGAGCTTATATACAATAATCATAATAATTACAAAACAATACTAAGATAGCTCATATGTAGTAATGATAATACAGTGTAATACCGTAATAAGATCCTTGAGACTTACTGCAATAATGAGTCTCACTTTGAGCTCCAGGCTAGAGTGCCATGCAGTCAGCTCACAGCAACCTCCAACTCCTAGGCTCAAGCAAACCTCCTGCCTCATCCTACTGAGTATCTGGAACTACAGGCACCCTGCCACAACATCTGTATAATTTTTTTAATTTCAGGAAAAATGGGGTCTCGTTCTTGCCTCAGGCTCAGTCTCCTGAACTCAAACGCCTGATTCCTGCCCTATCCTCCGATAGTGCTAGGATTACAGGTATGAACAAGGGGGGTCTATACTCTTTTCTTTTAATGCAAACAAACAAATAACAAAAACAACAACAACAACAAAACTCATACAAAAGGTAGGAACAATTAAAATATATATTATAAAGATTAACATCTACTGTTGCATCAACACTGCACTGATAGGAATGTTACACTTATTTTCATCTTCTAACCGAATCAATAATGACTTTCCACTTCAATAAATAATTAATTCACTAAGCTGCTTAGGTAATGATGGATGTTTCATTGGAGTCCTGCCTTTCACATGTTCCATTTTAACTGCTCAGTTAGGGAGCCACTGAATTAAAGTGCTTTCCCACCCACTGAATGAGGCATCTGCCCTTTCTCCCAGTACATTGTTTCTACTTAGGTTTTCACATTTCTTTTCACTGCAGACTCATCTTTCCCTTAGGAGGTCTGGTCATAAGGGTAGACACAGACTTCCAAATTCCAATTTAAAAAGTTGAGAAAAGAGTGATGTTTTGTTTGAACGACTTCACAGACAATGAGAGCAGCCACTGATGTAAAGATGCCAACGAACCACGTGCACCATGTGCGTCAGTTTACATGCATGGAAGAAACTAGTTTCTGATATATTAATTTAATTATCCAATTATAAATTGTCATTATGGGGATTCATGGGAGCCCCTTACTACAGAACAACGTAGATCAGTTTTTCCATAACACAAATAAAAATGAAATATTTCAACTCTATGGACCTAGTTACTCCACAAAAATCTCGCATTGTTCCACTCTCCTTTAAGTAATGATACCGGAATTTCAGGTTTTTGGTCTCGGTGATTTGAAGAATAAATCCCCGGACCACAGATCAGTGGTAAGACAGAATTTATTTACAGAAAAGAATACAAAAAACGCTCAAGCTCCTGGTAGAGAGAGAGAACTCAAGTGGGGAGAGAAAAGCTCTCTCCGTTTCTCTCCTGGTTTTTCCCCGTCTCCGCGCTTAGGCTCTTAGTCTCTGGGTATATATGGGCCCATGGGTTCCTTGGTCAGGAAACGAATGAACACAGTT
>CAUYON010078815.1:0-25981 GCA_963573935.1 Arctocebus calabarensis
AGTAAACGAGAAAATATCATGAATGGTATGTCAATCAGGTTGATAAAATATCTCAGATTGCATGTGAAGCCCCCACACTGTACCCCATGGTTGAACTAATGTACACAGCTATGATTCAATAAAAAAAAAAAAAAAAGAACAAATCATAAATAAAGCCCTTGCTCAGCGATTTTCAGAGAACTGCTTTGACTTCCTGTTTAACAGCTTCTTTTTTTTACATTTTGGCTCCAGTGATTTCTTAGGAATTATACACTGAAATAGCAGTGTTCTGGAAGTCAGCGGGGTCTGAAACTGGGACCTTAATGACAGTAAGTGTATCTAAGTTGATCCCATGTTCCCTGACCTTGACTGCACCTTGTGAGTGACCTTGAGTGAAAAGAGAATGGTAACCAGAGAATCTCCTCTATCCAATACATCACCATTGAAGCCACATCAAACCATTACAAAATGAAACCTGGTATTTACTTTTCAAAAGAAAGTCTTTAAGCTTAGCTGGGAAGCTTTCAGACATGTTCCAGTTATCAGTCCCTTATGAATGAATCAAGAAAGAATCTGGTAGGAGCTTTTGATGACATGCTGAACAGTTCATACTGTCCACTCAGCACGTGGCTCTGGGGCTCCCTTGGAATTCTGTACTATCATCACAGCATTGTGGTTTCAGGGTAGTGATGTATTAGGAATACAGCTTAGATGAGAGCTTCTTAAATTACTTACATTAAGGGCGGTGCCTGTGGCTCAAAGGAGTAGGGTGCTGGCCCCATATGCCGGAGGTGGCGGGTTCAGAACCAGCCCTGACCAAAAAAAACTGCAAAAAAAGAAAATTATTTACATTAAAATGAGCAATTATTCAATGTACTGAATACTAATACAAAACCAGTAGGTGAACAAATAGTGGGCCCACACAAAAGAAGAACACAATTAAACTCAAGTTGGGGGTATGAGGGAGACCCAACAGGCACAATGTAGGTATAAGGCACACCTCCTGGGTGAGGGGCACAACTACAACTTGGACTGTACCTAACAAATGCAAACAACATAACCTAATCATCTGTACCCACGTACTAAACCGAAATTGTAAAAAAGAAATGAAATAAATGAAAGATGGTTGCACAAGCAATAGTACCTGGCAATATAAATGTCAATTAGGGTTGAGTTCTGATTTTGAAATGAGTATTCAATCTCATTTTGATTAATGTATGATAATCAAAAGTTATATCCTTAGATTGTCCTTGAAAAAGCAGTCTATATAACCTTAACCAAGACTTCTTAGTCTCTTTGTCCCCTAGAAAAGTAGAAATGTCCAAAATAATATTATGGTGACTTATAAGTGTCCAATCATTTGGTACAACCACAGGACTTGGTAGACTATGCATATAAGCCTTTTCCAAGGGTGACTTTTATAGAAGGTTAGTTGTTGGCCCTTGGAGACCTTAGCATTTTATCCCAGAGAAGGTGTTAATGGTTCCTGGAAGTGGGGCCACACATATGTAGCTTCGTGGCATTGAGGAGTGCAGACTCCGTGGGAGAACCACAAGAGTTAGTGAAATACCTGGGTCAGACTGGCCGCCAGGTAGGTGCAAAAAAGCCATTCTCTCCCATTAATTTTTAAGTAAAAAGTCTTTTTTTTTTCCCCAGAGAATATCTCCAGAAGAGAAAAAGCAAAATTTTGTCACAGCTCAGAAAACTTTCAGATTTTGCACAGGAAAATCAAACACCTGACAAAAAAATAAGGAACAGAACTTGAATTGCCCAGGTGTGAGATATGGGGATAGTAAGTAGACTGTCCCACTGTTAATGGGAAGAGAACCCCAAGAGACAGCAAGAAAATGATCCTATAGAGAGGTTTCTAAGACAAAAATTTAGATTATTAGGTTAGGGCTAACACAGCCTGAAACTTAACCCAAAAAAAGAAAGAAAAGTAAACAAGTTAAACTTTATAAGACACATGTAGAAGCTTTGGGATGAGTGCTTCCAGTTCTGAGTCTGAGCGCAATCTTGTACCAGAGCAGTTGATTGGTAACGGGGGACCATTCTCATGAACATAATGTGAACTGCCTGGAGGTCCTGTTTTAGGAGAGAAGGTGAGCGAGACTACAGATATAAGATGGGGGTGGAGGGCTGGTCTTGGATAGATCACGGAGGAGTTTCCAAAATCATTAAAATCTGTCAGGCTTTATTCTAGGCAGCAAGAAAAGCCACTATGGAGTTTTGAGCAGAAGGCTACCACGTCCTAGGGTAGATTTAAACAGAACTATCTGCCTGCTCTGTGGACAGCAGGGAACCGAGGAGCCCTAGGCGTGGGAAGCAGGTGCTGCTGCAGTAACTAAGGAAGAGCAAAAGGTGACCTCAGTGTGCGTGGTCCTGGTGCAGATGGCAGCACATTGTCAGGTTCTGGGTACACAATATTTGTAGAAAAGAGCCAACTGTGTGAGCTGACAGACCGAGGTCTGGTGTGAAGAAAGAACAAAGTTAGGACAAGATTCCTGGCTGAAAGAGCTGGGAGCTGAGTTCCCCTTTACTAACTCGAGGAAGGCACGGAGAAGCAAAACTTCAGGGACAAAGATGAGGAGTTGGGAACAAGCCGATCTGGACAGCCTGCTCTACAGAAGCACAGTTCTATGGGCAGCTGGAGGAAAGTCGTGAGTTCAGGGAGCGGCAGAACCTGGAGGTCAATGACATGGGCAGTGCGTAAGGGAGCAGAGATGAGATGGGTGCAGAAGAGAAGAGGCAGAAGCCCTGAACCTGCAGTCATTCTTGGGGAGAAAGGAGGTAAAGAGACTGAGCGGGAGAAGCTACTAGAACACGTGATCTAAGTAGCTGGTGGGACAACTGGAAAAGCTGGAGTGTGTGGGACCCTGGAGTCACAGTGGCATTACAAGAGTGAGTGTGCAGCTGCTGGAAGATCACGTGGGGAGAAGGTAATTAACTTCTGAATTTCCCCTTCCCTTGGTGAAGGAGGGGTCCTTCACCAAGGTGACCCTGCTGAGGGATTTTGCTAGAGAAGATGGCAGATAAATAGGTGATTAATGGAAAGGGGGGCCAAAGAGGAGGATTCATTTTGTTTGTTGTGGTTGTCATTTGGTTCTTACTCTGGGAGTAATTACAGAAATGTTTACAATAATGCCCGTCACCCAGGAAAGAGGAAACGAAGAGGAGCCAGAGAAGGAGGGAGAGGAAGAAGGGGGAAGAAGGAGGATGAGGACAGAAGACTCGGCCACTGATAAAGCAATGTCCTCCTGAAGGCTCGTGAAAGTGGGTTCTGCATGGGGGGGGTCAGGTGGGAGAGGGTGTGTAGGCGGGAATTGGAGACAAATCACCTGCTGAGATTGAGGATGTAAGAACAGGTGTGCCAGTTTGAAGAGAGAGAAGAAATGTTCTTCATCTAGATCAAATGAGTGACCAATTGAAT
Organism: Arctocebus calabarensis; assembly: GCA_963573935.1. Lineage (NCBI taxonomy): Eukaryota > Metazoa > Chordata > Mammalia > Primates > Lorisidae > Arctocebus > Arctocebus calabarensis. The sequence continues at coordinate 3,410 of CAUYON010078815.1, forward strand.
ACAGCAGGGAAGCTGGTAGAATCTTCAGATGACATTAACGTTCAACTTGAAGTTTGTGATCATTAATCTAAAATAAAACCAGGTATCATAAATTTGTGTTTCTCCAAGGGAACTTGGGAACTTGAAAGGAATTGAGAGCTTTTGACCTTATTCCATGTCTTCCTGAAGGTAGAGTCACAGCCCCTGTCTGCAGGGATGATGGGGAAGACTCTGACTCTTAGTGGCTGTGGTTGGCTCACGTGGCATGTGCGTCCACATGCAGAGGACACTGAGGGACTTTCTAGCCCTCAAGGAACTTACAAACCTAGTTGGGTTTGTCAGGAGTTACAATGATATTCAGAAATTCTAGGATGAAAGCAAGAACTTGACGTAAGAAACCAGACCCACACCACAGTGGGTCTTTGTTTTTTGAAAGTACAGTAAATGAGCTATTCCCTAAACATCAGTCCGTGTGCGTGTGTGTTCATATAAATAAGCTTAAAGGGAATGAAGCATTCACACTAAATTCCTCACACTTAGAATCAATATTGAATCTTGAAATACATTTAAGTATTTCTATGGTCCCTAGCACATAAAAAGTGTATAGGTGCAATAGATATCACCTATGTGGTCCTAATATAATTGACTTTGGTTTGTTGTCCATAACATAAGCTTCATGATGAATCAGCTTCCATTTTCAAGTTCCCACTCCTTTTCTCTAGTGTGAGGACAATAACTCACTTATAGAGTTCTTTTAATGATTAAATGTATGTCCGGTACGTAGTATGGTGCCTGGAACCTACAAGATGCTTGATGTATTCTGCAGCTGTGTTTCATGGTTTGACTTAGAGTGGATTAAGGAAGACAAGTGTGTAGTAATTCTTCCAACCACGGGCTGGTTTCTCCTATCACCACAGGGTCTCGGGCCGAACGTGGGCAGAGTCGTTGAGGAGTCAACACTGAGCCACAGAGCAGATCCCCACACTGCCCCTTGGAAGCCTTTCAGTCCCTGACTTTTATGGTTGCAGTTTCTGTAGGACTGAGCATAAGATTGTCCCCTTTGCAAAGGGCTGTGGAAAGTGCCAGTCGGGCATGAGGGTGGTGAGGAGGCGTGTGGGGGGGAGAAGAGGCACTCTCAGAGGCACTGGGCTCTCCCCTAAGAATGCTGAGCCCACGAGAAGGAAATAGGTGCATGAAATCAGGACAGGAACATTTGCAAGCACATTCAGAAACGGGTACTCTCAGAGATATGGCCCCCAAATGGAGAAAAATTTCTACCAAATGGAAGGAAATAATTATGCCCATGAAGGCAACATGAACCACCTGTTCATCTCAGTAATCTAAGACCATCAACGCACGCTCTTTCTTCTGCCAATTTAAATGTCTGAGTTTTCACAATTCTCTTTAGTCTGAAAAACAAATTGTTTTGTCTGCAGTGCTTTGTAATCCATTTGTTCTTATCCTTTTCCCCAGTGAAAAGGAGTTGACAACAGTCTTCAGCTTGAGGCAAGTCGTGTGAGACAGAATTTGTGTCCTAGACTCTGGCTTTGCCCATAATTAATGACTGTTTGCTTTTCTATTTGGCATCATTCTTTAATAGCAAAGCAAATGGTTTAATATTGTACACAGACAGTGGAATCACTGAGTATTTCAGTCAAATTAATACCCTCATATATATCCAGATAAAAATGTAAAATTGTATAAATCTGCTGGACACAGCTAATGGATGATATAAAATAATACAGCATTATATATGTCAAATTTAGAAGTGCTCAGTCACTGCAAATACACATTTTTAATAAATAATTATTTACAAAGCTCAATACAGGTATTACAAAATACATTATTCTAAAGAAAATATACACTGTCCCCACAATTTCTGTTACTGAATGGAATTAAGGTAGTTTATAATTTTTATGACTCTTTTTATTATAGCTTATACTAATGTGGAATTTGGAGCAAGGGCATCTTCTCTGATGCGTTACCTTCTGGCTGTCGGAGGTCACAGAGGTGCTGGAACTCACAGAACCAGGAGGCAGGATCCCCGGCCTTGAAGTCTTGAATCGCAACCTCTCTGGCTCGCTTGAATGCCTCATTATATTTCCAGACCTATTTTCGAATTCCACGTGGAAGTGCTGCACATGCAAAATTTACCCTTCTGAGCTAAGTCATCATACTCACACTCCTGGGAGATGATTAGGGAGTTTTCCAAACTAAAGCTTGTTCTTTTGCGTTCTTGAACCAAAGGAAGAAAATTTACTTCTCATTTATGCACCAATTCGACAAGCATTTATTTAATTCACTCAATATATTCTGGAATGTGGTAGGTGATGGGGATCATTTAAAGAGAAAAAAAAGTAAAAGTATGATTTGTGCCATCAGGGCTCTCAGAATGAACACTGCCAGGACCCTCCAGCAGTGGGGAACAGCTCAATGTCAGAAACTGTGTTCCCCACCTTGCCAGCTGTGGGATGTCAGCACAGCCCAATACGGCAGCTCAGTTTTCATACATCATTTCATAAGTGAAATCTAATGTCGAGACTTTCCCTGTCAAACTGCTAGAGGATATAAATAGGACTAATACACTTTGATTACAATTGTGTTGCACCAGGAGACCGTCCTGCCCTGGAACGGCTTTACAAAGCAGTGGTGTCCACCCATGTTGCTCCACTAATCTATCCTTCCTGTATCTGTGCTGGCAGGAGAACCAGTTACCCTGTTTCCATATGAAATCTCTGCTTTGATTTTCGTGTTTTATTTCAACAATGACTGTATCTATTTTCCAATTTAAATCTTATTGCAACTTTCAGCCAAAATCACTATACCGTGGAAGCCAATGATAACACAGATCTTTGACAGAACACGCTGTGTCATGCATGGTCCTTGGAAGAGATCAAGGATTTTGCAGCACAGTCCTTGACAGGATCCTCTTTCCTGGCACAGGGATTGATGGTAACCCTGTGCACCCCCAGGTCCTTCCACTGCCAGGAGGGACAATACTGTCTTATAAGCTCCAGGACCCCTGTAGGCACAGACTGAGGGTGACGTAGGAAGGTGGCACAGTCTGAGCTCCACAACAAGCAAAGATTAATGTGCAGCAATGGTACTTTTTGAGATCAACTGCTGTGGAAGGGAAGGACAGGGACAGAGCTGGGCAGAGAAGGTGAGGTACGGCCCAGGCCCTCCAGATCCCCACTGAAGCAGGGACACCGCCAAAGCTGGACTGCCCTGCAAAGACCCCCTGAGTTGGAGTGAGTGGATCAAGACTTTGTATCCCCAGCTAAATCAGTAACTGTGAACAGGTGGCCCAGAAAAGAGGCTGAGAATGAGGTGGGCTCTTCAGCACAGAATTCCTAGGAAGGATCTGTTTTGGAGAGCATGGCACAGCACCCCTCACTGTTTGGATCTCTCGAATAGAAACATTTGGGGGGCCCTCTTCCTTTCTTCTAGGGCCTCAGGAGCTCCTTTCCTGGGCAGAATTTAAGAAAGGAGCATTAGTGAGATAACCCACAGCCCTCACAACTGCAGCCAGCCTGGAGGCCACATGTGACACATCCCCCTCTTCCCTCTGGGTTCTGGGTTCCCATCATCCTCACCAGCCCCTTTTCTCATCTAGTGACATGGAACATACCCCGTCACTACATTCTCCTTGGCAATTATCAATTCTATAACTTACACTGTAGTGCCATGGTTATTTGGGGCTGCTATTATAAAAATATTATTCACTTAATGGTTTAAACAAGAAACATTCATTTCTCACACATCTGGAGGCTGGAAGTCCAAAATCAAGGTCAACGGACTCAGGCCCCAGTGAAAGTCTCTTCCTGGTTCCTAGATGGCACCTGCTCGCTGTGTTCTCCCCTGCTGCCAGGGCCAGGCAGCCTTGGGGGTTTCTTTCCCAGGGCCCTGATCTCAGGGCCAGGCAGCCTTGGGGGTTTCTTTCCCAGGGCCCTGACTAAGATGTGTTTGCAGCTCAGAAAAGCTCAGTGAAGAAGGTCACAGTGACATTATGAGGACATGGATGACAAGCAGGTGCTTTAAGGTGGCCTGGCTGCTGAGTGTGCGAGCTGTTACCTACACATTTGCAAACATGATTCACCCAGACTATTCACACAATCCATTTAAAAGAGCACTCAGATATTTTATGAAACATCTGTTATTCTGGCTGATGGATTCTTGGGCTAACCTAGGGACATAGGAGAGTCTCTGTGGCTTAGGGACAGGCCCTCCCAATAAAAAGACTCTCAGTGGGCCAAGGGCTCATAGAGTTTCTTCTCTCTAGTTTTTTTATAAACTGTGGAAAGGGAATTAAATGTTTCCAACTTGACTCCAACATAAAAGTCCTTTGTGTGTCAGTTGTCAAAAAGTTGCAAATAGAGTGTTCCTTAGAACTAGAGGTCTAATACCAAAATTACATCTCATTTCCACTTCATTTATGTTTACCCTTCTAACCCTGCGTCACATGTATTATTTTATCTAATTCCCCATCCTTAGAGTTTGATAGAACCACATGTTCATGTCTCTTTAAGACAAGGAGGGACTGTTGTAAAGAGAAGTGGTAACGTCCAGGAGGTCCTCAGTCCCACAGCTTGTGCTAGAGCTAAAAGTGAACACAAGCCCTTAAAAGAAACACTGTCCTATAGTTGGGTTTTAGCCTTCATATGAAAGCTATAAATTAGCTTCATAGTAGGGCTGAGTACACTGGATACTTTTTCCTCCATTCTTGAGATACTTTGCTTAGAAGCATATGTTCCAGCTCCATCCATGTAAACACGAAAGAGGTAAAGTCTCCATCTTTCTTTAAGGCTGCATTCCATGGTGGGTATATCCCAACTATAGCACAAGAATATGGGGAAAAGGGCAAGGGAGGGAAAGGGAGAGGGAGGGCACACCTTCGGTGCATCTCAGACAGGTACAGGTGAAACTTACTAAATGCAGAATATAAGGGTCTTAACACAATAACTAAGAAAATGCCATGAAGGCTATGTTAAACAGTTTGATGAAAATATTTCAGAGTGTATATGAAACTAGCACATTATACCCCATGATTGCATTAATGTACACAGCTATTTATTGTTAAAAAAAAAAAAAAAGAAGAAGGAAAGAAAGAAACACTGTCACTAAAGCATGAGGATAACAATTCTACCAAATGAGTGACACTACCACAGTAACATGAATGAGTTCTACTACAGGCAGTGCGCAAGCCTCAATCAGCCTAATAGGAACTATGCCTGACCAATAGGCAAAGAGCAAGACAAAAACAACCAGTAAGAAGCCTGCACCTTTGCAGGGGGTGTGGCAGGGGTGGGGCAGGGGGCAGGGCAGGGAGGGGGGCTGTCATTCAATGAGCCATACAGGAAATACCAGTTGTTCCACCCAACACAAGGTCAGATTTTCGTGCTATCCTCAGTAATCAACTTTCTCTTCCTCTATCAAAACTTAGTGTTAAAAACTCCCACCTATCATCAACGGAATACCTTCAGGTCCTGAAGCTGAAGGAGTGAATGTGTATGAATGAATTACACGGTAGTACTGACTCGACAAATGCTACTGAGAAAGATTTGCAAGACATTCCTTCTTAGAAATAACAGTGATACAGACTAAAATGAATATATACTGAGAAAGTGATTCTATTCAATGCAGTGGTGTCCTACAGCAGAATGCTGTGGGGCAAAATTAAGACTTCCAGCTCCATGAGATGGACTGGCAATGTGAAGCTAAGGCAACGAGGAGCAGATTGGCTGGGAAATCACCAGCGTGTCACGTTAACCTCATGACAAAAGTAACGCTGCCCACAGCTCCCCACACGGCATGTCACTTGTAGTGTGGACCGTGACTTGGCTGAATTTGTGGGCAATGAATTTACCAAAGACACTTTAAACTTTCAAAGGAACTCAGACGGGTTGGACAACTGCCAGATACCATGAGAAATACTTGCTCAGAGTGGTTTGCATTTCAGCTGCAGTTTGTACTAAATTGCATCCTATCTTTGTGAAGCTAGATTTTTGGCAGATACTGTGATTTAGAAAATACATATCAAAACAAAAACAAAAAAAAGGGTGCACACTGACAGGGACATCGGGTGGGAAGGAATGAGCCTGGCGAGAGGCTCTTATCTGATTTCAAGTTTGGAGGTGTCCAGGATTTTTAAGTGTCTATGAAGCTGTTAGGACATAAATACCCTTGCAGTGATTTGGACTCTACTACTTGATAAACCACAGTTGGGCATTTCTTTTGGCCCCAAAGGGTGGCACAGGAAAGATAGCAGCAACACTCAGGGAGCTTTGAACTGAACACGTTTGTGCCTCTTCCAGGCACTAGTTACAACTCTTAATTTACAAAATACATGTCATCTTTTCTAAATAAATTTGGTGTTTCAATTTAGTAACAGATAAGGCACTTTTCTTGATTTTGGCTTCTTTTTTTTTTTAATTCTAAGTAAACCCACGTGCAGGGTGGGAATTGGTCACCTTGGCTCCTGCTCCCTACTGTGGGCTCCACTCCCGAACTCTGGAATTGGTTGTTGGAACCCCCGGAAAGCAGAAAATTTTACATTCGAATTGTGTTCTTTGTTCATTACACTTACAGTTTGCTCAGACTTCCTTCAAACCATTGGGTGGGTAGCAGGTGCCTCCTCTGAGGACTGGAGCACCTGGGCAGAAGCAGAGGAAGCAGTGAGCACCTGGACACCCCAGGTGTTTGGAGGCCACACCTGGCCCAGCGGGAGGGGGACAGAGATGCAGGGCCAGGTGAGGAACCCAGCTCGGCCTCCCTGCCCTCTGAGCTGCCGACCAGGGACCAGCAACGTGCAGGAGTGAGCCTCACCCAGCTTTACCTTTTGAAGTAACATTCAGTAAAATAAATGTAAAAGAATGCAAATAAACAAATGTATAAGAATGCAAATTTCCCGAAGTGCAAAATGCATGGAAAAGGGAGAGATATCAAAGAATGAAGTGACTGTGGATGCTTGTCATTGTACATTCGTCCACACCTGCAGAGCACACATGGCCCAGTGAACCAGGGGTGCCACAGAGGCCAGGGGATCATGTGCCCGTGCAGGCTCACCAGCTGTCACGGATGCTCCACTCTGGAGGGGATGTTGGTAACGGGGACAGAGGGAGAACGTGGGAAATCTCTACATCTAGCTCCAATTTTGCTGTGAGCCTAAAACTGCCTTCAGCCCACAGCAGTGAGCTATGAGGAGCCACTGCACTCCAGCCCGAGTGACACAGCAAGACTCTGAATCTGGAGGAAAATGGCTCTAAACAAAAATCTCTATTTTAAAAAAACACTGGGACATCAAGGAGCAGGAAGAAAGCCTCCTTCCTAAGTTTGCCACCGTTATCCAGGAAACTCATACGGTGAAAACAGACATTCACGTTAGAACCCCATTCAGACATCCGAGCTAGGAAAAACTGTTCAATTTCTCTTGTGTGAAGATTCATTCTACTTGAATATGTGTGAGGTTCAACTAGCTCAGGTTCTGGAGGGCCAGGAAAATACTAGAAAGTCTCAGAGGCTTCTCTGGGAAAACGCTTTGATTTTAAATCTTACATGGCTGTTGTTTATAAGCAGGAAAGGTTGGATGAAATGTCCACTTCTGACAGCAGGTCAGTTGGCCCAAATCCTGGAGTTATTCCGAATCAAATTATACTGGCAGCATGAAGTGAAATTGTGGTCACTCCAGAAGCTCTGGCGCAGCACCCTTGGCTGGGGGATGACACCGCCCTCTGAGCAGGACAGCTTCCCAAATGCAAAGCCATGCAAATTATAATCATTTAGCTGTCAAATTGGAGCTCACAGTGTAATGTGAGACTGTGCAACTCCTGTTCTTCATGGAGCCTTCTGATGAGAGGACTGTGAATGGGGCTCAAGGCCACTCCCACCTAGGAAAAGAATTACTCTCAACCTGTGAGGCAGGCTGGCCAAGGGGAGGGGAAGGCAGATAGGAGGGGCCTATGGAACGGGGAATGTGATGAAGACTGGATATAAAGGCAGATGACGGCCATTCTTACTGGGGTTAGGTGATATTTCAGGGTGCTTTTTATTTGCATTTCTCTGATAATTAGTGTCAATGAGCATTTTTTCATATGTTTGTTAGCCATTTATCTGTCTTATTTAGAGAAGGTTCTATTTATTTCATCTCTCTTGCCCAGTGATATATTGGATTGTTGGCTCTTTTTTATTGATTAATTTGAGTTCTCTGTAGATCATAGCTATCAAAGTTTTGTCTAATTCTTAATATGCAAATATCTTTTCCCATTCTGAAGGTTGTCTGTTTGCTTTGGCTGTTGTCTCCTTAGCTGTACAGAAGCTATTCAGTTTAATTAAGTTCCATTTGTTTATTTTTGTTGTTGTTGCAGTTTCCACTGAAATCTTCTTCATAAAATCTTTCCGCAGGCCAAAATTCAAGTGTTTTCCTTACACTTTCTTTGAGGATTTTTATTGATTCATGTCTTAGATTTAAATCTTTTATCAATCTTGAATCAATTTTTGTGAGTGGAGAAAGGTACGTGTCCAGTTTCACTCTTTTACATGTGGATATCTAGTTTTCCTGGCACTGTTTATTGAATAGGGAGTCTTTCTCCAGTGTATGTTCTTGTTTGGTTTATCAAAGATCAGGTGGCTGTAAGATATTAGTTTCTTCTTTCATCTCTTGGCTTTCTATTCTTTTCCATATGTCTCTGTCTCTATATTTGCACCAATATCACACTGTTCTGATCACTATGGCCCACATCACAGTCTCAAAACTGCAGATGCTAGTGTGGATGTGGAGAAAAGGGAACACTTTTACACTGCTAGTGGGACTGTAAACTAATATAACCTTTTTGGAACAAAATATGGAAATCCTCAAAGAACTCAAATCAGACCTCCCATTTGATCCTGCAATCCCATTAAAGGAATGCCTATCTACCTAGAAGAAAAAAAATTCTTTTGTCATAAGGACATTTGCACTAGACTGTTTATCACAGCTCAATTTACAATCACCAAATTGTGGAAACAACCTAAATGCCCACCAACCCAGGAATGGATTAACAAGCTGTGATATATGTATACCAAGCAATAGTATTTAGCCATTAAAAAAGATGGAGACTTTATATCTTTTGTATTAACCTGGATGGAGTGGAACACATTCTTCTTAGTAAAGCATCACAAGAATGGAGAAGCAAGAATCCAATGTACTCAATTCTAATATGAAGGCGGAAGATGAGCTAATAAAAGGTGGAGAGTATGGGAATGAGTGTGTGGGGAGAGGGGAGAAGGAAGGGGTTTGGGGTTTACAGTGTATGATACACCTTCAGGGGGCAGGACACAATTATAAGAGTGAATTTACCTAAGAAATGCAATCAGTATAGCCTAATTCTTTGTACCCTCAATGAACTGCAAATAATAAAAAATAAATAAAGGCAGCAGATTAGGGAGAGACTTGCCCAGGGACCAGAAGACTGTGGCAGAGCCTTGGAGTAGCATTGAGTGTGCTGCCCTGTGTACAGGCCACACTCCAGCCCTACCTGGCTAGAGAGCAGACCTCTTAATCTTCCAGATGTACAGGAATCAGCTGGGGACCTGGCTGAAATGTGCACTTGGTTTGGGACAACATAACCACAAGCTCATCCTCTGAACTAGAGAAGCAGAAGAAAACTCTTAGGTGAAAAGGGAGGCATTTTTGTTCATTCAAAATGTATTCATTTTTCTTTTGGTGACATTATACTTTCCTTTTGTGAAATCACAGTCCCCATTATGTAACTCTCTGCTCAGCTTTCAATCAAGAAACCCTGTTTTCCTCAGCCAAGTAGTGGACAAGTGACCAGAGACAGATCAAAATGTAGGGAAAAATATATATAGATGGATAGATGCAGAGACGTTCAACATGGAGAAGTACACAGTGAAATAAAACATTAGTATACCACAAATGACAGTGTTCCCATATAATTGCAATTACCACTAAGAAAATAACATAGATTACACTAATTTATGGGAGTTGCAGCAAACCTTTGAAAAACAGATTATTTTTATTTATATGAATTGTTCCAGAATATAGAAAAGGACAGAAAGCTACCTTCAACCCTTTTTAAAAAAAATAGAGATATCACTATATAGACATAAGCTATGTCATTTTTAAACATAGAAGTTAAATAGTAGATAAAGCAGTATTTTTAAAGAGTAGTAAATGATGAACAAGTGCCAAAGTGTAGGGAACTCTTATACTTTATGTTAACGACTTCCATATGCAACTCCTTTTGTATGATTTTATAATTCTAAAATTAAAACATGCAAGATAATATAAGAAAGTATTTATTAAGTATGATTTAAAATTTAAAAGAACTAGGGAAAAATCAAACTTTTTTTCAATAAGGAATTAGTAAAGAAAATTAAATTGTTCTCATATATGCTACCCTCATCAATGATCTAATAACATTGATGATGGTGTTATTTATTGGTAAGTACAGAGGCCTGAAGTTTGATGTGCAGTGAAGGTGAGAGTGACAGAAAAGAATTTACTATATTGAAATAAAAACAAAGCAGGAGGAATCACGCTATCAGACTTGAGACTGTACTATAAATCGATAGTGATCAAAACAGCATGGTACTGGCACAAAAACAGAGAGGTAGATGTTTGGAACAGAATAGAGAACCAAGAGATGAACCCAGCTACTTACTGTTTCTTCATCTCTGACAAGCCAATTAAAAACATTTAGTGGGGAAAAGACTCTCTATTTAAGAAATGGTGCTGGGTGAACTTGCTTGCGACCTATAAAAGGCTAAAACTGGACCCACACCTCTCATCATTAATTAAGATAGACTCTCACAGGATTAAAGATTTAAACTTAAGACATGAAACTATAAAAATTATAGAAGAAAGTGCAGGGAAAACTCTTGAAGGAATCGGCTTGGGTGAATATTTTATGAGGACTCCCAAGGCAATTGAAGCAGTATCAAAAATATACTACTGGGACCTGATCAAATTAAAAAGCTTCTGTACAGCCAAGAATATAATAAGTTTAACAAGCAGACAGCCCTCAGAATGGAAGAAAATATTTGCAGGTTATGCCTCTGACAAAAGTTTAATAACCAGAATCCACAGAGAACTCAAACATATTAGCATATTAACATATTAAAAGAAAAAGTGATCCCATCTCAGGATGGGCAAAGGACTTGAAGAGAAACTTCTACAAAGAAGATAGGCGCATGGCCTACAGACATATGAAAAAATGCTCACCATCCTTAATCATCAGAGAAATGCAAATCAAAACTACCTTGAGATATCATCTAACTCCAGTAAGATTAGCCCATGTAACAAAATTCCAAAACCAGAGATGTTGGCGTGGATGTGGAGAAAAGGGAACACTTCTACATTGCTGGTGGAAATGCAAACTAATATATTCCTTCGGCAAGGATTTTTGGAGAATACTTAGAGATCTAAAAATTGACCTGCCATTCGATCCTATAATTCCTTTACTAGGTATATACCCAGAAGTCCCCAAATCACATTATAATAAAAACATCTGTACCAGAATGTTCATTGCAGCCCAATTCATAATTGCCAAGTCATGGAAGAAACCCAAGGGCCTTTTTATCCACAAATGGATTAATAAATTGTGGTACATGTATACCATGGAATATTATGCAGCCTTAAAGAAAGATGGAGACTTTACCTCTTTCATGCTTACATGGATGGAGCGGGAACATATTCTTCTTAGCAAAGTATCTGAAGGATGGGAGAAAAAATATCCAATGTACTCAGTTCTACTATGAAACTGATTTATAGCTTTCATATGAAGGGTATAACCCAACTATAGCACAAAAATATGGGGAAAGGGGAAAGGGAGGGGAGGGCATGGTGAGGTGGGGGTGGAGGGAGGATAATTGTTGGGGCCACACCTACAGTGCATCTTAGAAGGGTACAGGCGAACCTTACTAAATGCTGAATATAAATGTTTTCATATAACAACTGAGAAAATGCCAGGAAGGCTATATTAATCAGTTTGATGAAAATAGTTCAGATTGTATATGAAACCAGCACATTGTACCCGTTAATTGCATTATTGCACGCAGCTATGATTTAATAATAAAGACAATAAAAAAAGAATCATGTATGCCTAAAATAATCACATCTATGAAAACTACATGAAATAAAACATTTTGTCTGCCTAAAAGTTGAGATCAAGACCCTGGTGCTATTCCTCTCAAGAAATGGTCCTCCTTATTAGTACAAAAAAAGTAAAAAAAGTACTCAAAAATAAAATAAAATAAAAATAAAATGTGAAAAGAAAAAAGAAATTTTCCTCTTGAGATCCTAAGTAAAGAGTTAACTGGTCTTGCTGGATGAAAATTCTGTCTAATTTTTTCTTTAGTTTAATATGGCCAACGTTTAATGTTCAGAATGATAAAAGGAACCCATGAAACTAGTTGATTAAAAACTGTGCTCATGAAACATATGTATGTGTGGATAGAAGGATTTTCCAGTCTGCTTTGGTGCCAGATTTCTAAATCTAAGAGGGAATAGCTCAGTGATTGGACCTATACAAAGTAAGCTAAGTCTGCCCTAATGTCTAATCACAGGAAAATCATACATTCTAGTAGGAGATCTGAAAGCACTTGGGAACTCTGCAGAGAGGATTTGCAACGAAACGGTGATGACTTGACTTTAATAAGAGTCAGAATGAGATTTCACAAACTGTAGTTAGTTCAAAGGAGAAAACATTAGTGCTTATGTGACAAAGCTGATAAAGTCATCACAGCCCTGGAATGTAAGAGAAAATTTAATGATTCCCAATCATTTCCTTCCAATTGGATTAATCTGTAGAATTCAGAGCATATTCGAAAACAGCTTCCTTCCTGAAGAAGACTTTATGTGCTCTATGTCAAGACAATACATATTTCAATGACAAAAGAGACAGCACCCAGAGGAGGTGGCAATCCAGCCCAGCAGACTGGAAACACAAATGCATCCAGTTTGCATACAAATTTTATTTTCTGCCTTTCCCAACAATGAGGTTGTTAGAAGAGCTGACTCACATAGGGTAGTGAATCATAATTAATATTTGTCACATAAGAATAGAAAAGAGATATACTAGATAGGCTTTTTGCGTGTACACTTAGGATTTGATGAGTAAGCACCATTCTGGGAGGTGGAGAGGTTGGAATAAATATATTGTAAAAAATAATAGGAACATTTATGCGCTAACATAATTGCTACTTTGGAGACAACTGCTGTGTGCACAGTAGGGATGATTTGAGTGATAATGATGGCATAAAATTTGAGCTTATGCATGAGTTGCCTTATTTCCACTTCTCTTCCTCTGTCTCTCACGCACACATACAAACATTCATATACATACAACTAGATTTGAATAAAGATAAAAAATATATAATGTGTGTATATATATATATATATACATGTGTATAATATTTGTGTATAATGTTTGCATCTGTGTATCTCTATGTATAGAAACTCATACTGTGTAAATAGGGGCAGCCTTATTTGAAAGGTCTACACATATTTCATGACAGTAAGAATAGTTCATTATTTGAAGATGAATTCAAGGAATTTAAAAAGGGCTGACAAGATTGATGAAATTATTGTTGGGGAAAAATGAGATATTATTACGGCAGCACTGTTTGTTTTATTCTCAAATATTAATCTTAAAAATCAGGACAACAAGAAATGCTTTTTTAAGTTCAATTGATTTGGTGGCATAATATTTTACTGTATAAATTAACTTTGCCTGGGTCAAATTAAACTATAATGTTCACATTAAAATATTATTGAATAGCTCTCTGCCATATACATATTATTTTTACATGCTCTGAAGGAATGTATTGCCCAGTCATTTCTTATAAAGAATAAAAAATATCAATTAATATTTTAGAAGGACAAGCAGACAAAAAAACCTATTTGGTTGAATATGAACTATATTGGATGGAGCTACAAGTTTTTCTTAATTATGTTTAATTTTAATTATTTTAATTGAAATCATTTTAGGTCTATAAATGTCTAGTAATTTGTTGATCTTTAATCTAAAGCTCCAATACTATCGAAGTATTATTTACTGTTGGACTTAGTACAACAACGACCAGGAATTAGGGAGCCTTAACATAGATGAAATTTTAGATAATTATCATGAGTTATGCATAAATCATCTGACATCCTTGTGCAGCAACTATTTCACCAATATTTCTCATTTTAGCATGTTTGCAAAATTATCCCAAATATTCTGAGATCTTAGTCAACCCATAGCACTCCCTACACAATAAACCATTATTGTTGAAGATCATGTTTTAGGTGTTTCTGGAGCCCCCAAAACCATGACATATGGCCAAATCTCATAACATTTGCAGGTCAAAAGAACACCAGCTAACCACAAAAAGTTATTTCAAAGTAAGTTCTTCCTTTGAGTTACTTAAAAGTTGTGAAAATTTCATAATGAGAACACTTTTATTCTGCTGTCTTATCCATGTTTCTCCTTGGTCAGAGCAATCTTTATTTAAATGTATTCCTGGATAAACTCTTCCAGAACAGTACTCAGAGCTCAGCTTACATCACTACAACCTCAAGTCACCTTCACTGCTTTCCACCAATTCCCTTCATTCCACCACAACCCATGTTTTCTTTCTCTAAGACTCTTCCTTTTATTTTTTCAGAGTGTCAAGTAGCTTAAATAAAACACTAATTTAATAATGAGTATTGATTGAATGTCAAGGGAAACAACTCCCAGATGCCTAATTCAAAGAAAATAAGTCTAGGGGTAAACACTTTTTTTTTTTGGATAGTTTCAAACTATTTTGTAACAAGTTCTATGGCAGAGAAAAACAAACATGTTCATCTCGCAGAGCCCTGTCCTTGGTTCTCTTGGAATAATACACATATAAGAGAATAATAGAGTCTCTAGAGACATTTTCTTAGAGGAAGAGTGTTCTGAGCCCCATAATATACAGGAAGAAAACGTTTAATAGAGGTTGCTTTTGGAAATTAGAATAAGTTAGGTACTGGATGAGAGAGGAAAGATGATGGAAGGAAGTGAAAGAGGAAGGCAATATATATCGATGATTATGTTCAGAGTTTTCTTTCAAGACTATTCGATTCACTTTCTATGTTCTATGTGTCACCATCTTCATCTCATAAGTAGACTAAATTCAGAATATCCCCATACCAAAGGAATACCATTAGAGAGAAAGGCAGCATTCACAGGGACCGCTATCCCTCACATGTCGGTATATCCAAAAGATATAGCTCCCTGACAGTAAATCCTCTGGACTTAATTAATTGCCTTGAGTAATTTGCTGCCATTTACCCTAAAGACTGGGTCAATATGGAGTAGACTTATTCTTCTCAAATCTTCCTTTTTATAGCTACAAAATAATGGATATCATATAACAAACTAACATAAGAGGATGGTGAAATTTTGAGTGAAGAAAGGAGACTGTGGGCTCGGCGCCTGTGGCTCAACGGGCTAAGGTGCCAGCCACGTACACCTGAGCTGGCGGGTTCGAATCCAGCCCGGGCCCGCCAAACAACAATGACGGCTGCAACCAAAAAATGGCCAGGTGTTGTGGTGGGCGCCTGTAGTCCCAGCTACTTGGGAGGCAGAGGCAAGAGACTTGCTTGAGCCCAGGAATTGGAGGTTGCTGTGAGTTGTGATGCCACAGAGCTCTATCCAGGATGACAGCTTGAGGGTCTGTCTCAAAAATAAATAAAATAAAATAAAATAAAATAAAATAAAATAAAATAAAATAAAGAAAGGAGACTGTGTCAGAATGTGAAGCAGAATGTGAAGTGTGTCCCCACTTGATGGCTTCAAGGTACTGTGAGTCAGGGCTCCACTTACGCTGAGGTGATGTCAACAGGGCCCTCCACAGGATCCATGCATGACATTATAAACGGAGCAACCGCCTGCTAAAAAAGACCATGTCCAGAATCTCACGACAAATTAAATCTTACATTGAATCTATTTAAAAGATTAAGTAGGTCACAGCACCTCTTGGGAAATTTCACACAATACCTAAAATGTCCAGGATACGATTGTAAATCACTTGTCATAACAAGAACCAGGTCAATCACAATTTGAATGGGAAAAGAAATTAACAGAAGCTAACACTGAAATAACTCAGACGTTGGAATTGCCCAACAAGGATTTTAATGGAAGAATCTCAAAAGTGTTTCAATAGCAATTGTGGACACAGTCACAATAGGCACAAAACAAAAACAAAACAATAACAACTAGAAAGCCTCGGGAAAGAAACTTAAAAAAGACCCAAATAGGGCTCATGATGATGCAGTGGCATTGTCAGAAGAGAAAATCAGAGAATGAAAATGATCGTGGAAATCACACGATCTGAAAAACAGAGAAAATTAAATTTTTCAAAGAACATATTTGAAAGTCTTAGAGTGAATACAGAGAGTGTAACTAAAAATGTAACAAAAAATATAGTGCTGAAAACTTCTCAACTTTGCTAAAAGACATCAGCCTGCAGATTTAAGAATATCGACAGAGCAAAATTCATTTCATGTCATAATTAAACTTCCAAAAAATATGGTTGAAACATTTTTTTAAATGACCACAGATAAATAATGCACTTATTATAGAAAAAAACTAACTTTGGTGATAGTGAAGAATATCTGATGTGAAACTCTGGAAGACAGAGGTTAAGTGGAATGACATTTTCAGATATTGAAAGAGAACATACCTAAAATTCAGAAAAGAAAGAAAATTAGAGTGGGTAAAAATAGGGGCAAATATAATAGACTATATTTCCTCTAATGATTCTTAAAAATTATCTTTGATTGCTGACACAAGAATCATAACACTCTCTAATGTGTTTGGTGGATATACGATTATACTTAAAATCAGGAAGAGTAAAGAGATCTACATGAACATAACTTTTCCATATCATCCATACACACTCTTTTCAGCATATTTGATGCAATAAAACAGCCAAAATTTCTGGGAATAATAAACTAAATGGGGTTTGAAATCACAGCTCATTGTCTAGCTACTCACATTTCTTCTGTATTTTTATAATAACCTACATATATCCATGAAACAAAACTTATCCTAGCAATTAGCATGCTTCTCTTTATTATCTATCACCTCCAAGAGATTGAGAATTGTTTCATAATGAGCAAGAATAATCTATTTTTTATGTGCAGAGACTGAGTGATGATTCATGATACAGCAAATATTTATGGAGAGAATTCACTTATTGGCATCTCATGGCCGGAGTTAGACATAATGATGACTAGTGTTTAATGAATATTTACCCATTATCAGATAATTGTCAAAGAGACGTTCATACATTGACTCATTTCATCATCAACACATTGCTTAGAGCAAGATCTCACGCAGAGAAAGTTGTTTCATGATAAAAAGGACAGTGGTACCAAACCTCCACAGTAAAGAAAGCCCAGAAGCTATTTAAGGTTGTGGATGGCACAATATTTTCATGGTAGGAAGAAGTGAAGGAAGGAATTAATCAAGGAAGACGAGACAGGCAGGGATGTTATTTCCAAGCCAAGAGAAATACTTGGAATACAGCCTAGGTCACTTAATTTTAAACTCTTTTTGGGGGTGGAGCGGGGAGCTGGATAATGAATGGGTGAGATCCTAAAGTGTCTTTCACCATTTTATCTACGATATTTTGAGAATACGGAACTAAGAGATAGTCAATCACGCTGCTGGAAATGGTTTTTTCATGGGGTATTACATGGTAGCTATAAGCCCATTTTACTTCAATTAACATAAAGACTAAAAAGTGAACAATTATGTTTTAAAAAGAGTTTGTGACTCTGTGGGTGTCTGTGTGTGTTTCTTTTAGCTCGTCTCACTCTTAGTGGTACGCTGGGGTGCTTCAAGAACCTGGATAGAAGGGAAAAGTCAACTTTGTAGCAATAGCTTTAAAATTAAAAAAAAATAACATATACACATCTAGGGTAAAGAGTGCAGCCTTAAGTCACACCTGCTGATGCCTGTACCTGAAACTGGAGTTCACACTTGAATCACTGAAGAACAGTGACTGCAAGTTCAAGTCAGTTGAACATTAAGAGGCAGTTCCGTGATAATGAGCTTACAATTGTTCAATTTCGTGTCTCATAATCTGGATAATGATTTTGTTCTAGGAGATGGAGAAGGAGTGTACCCGACAAGGTTATGTGTAAGTGTAGACTGTGGTATTCATGTGCATTTAGGCTCTTTCAACTTTCAGAAACAAGAATCCATTCTCTCACTCATTTTTTCCTTCTTTATTTATTTAGCACTGTGATTCAGTCTCCTCTAAGTTCTGGAGATACATCAGTTCATTCAAGTTATCTCAGGTAGTGGATTTTTAGAGTGAGGCAAAAAAGGAAGGAAGGCAAAAACCAGAAAACTCAGTAGATATCATGGAAAACATTGGTATAATGTATCTCTATTGCTCTATCGTATATCACTTATACTAAAATATTATTGCTTTCTTCTATTCCTCTTGTGATAGCCAATTATTGTGACTGAGTTATATATATTATTTTTTTTCTGGCTTTGCTGCTACTAATTCACCTTTTTAATCTTTCCAAAGTAATTTTGTTTATATTCATAGTTTCTACAAGTCCATACCAAGAAAACCCCAGCTGAATTTTGTGGCACTTTTTAATTACCTGGGTTTGGTTACATATCACCTTTTCTTGTTTTTTGGCACTGGAGTTGGGGCCTGAATCCAGCCCAGAGCCTTGAGTGTAATTCTGTATCCACTGATACATCAGGTAATGCAAAAATTATACCTTGCAAAAAGGATCAAAAAGGATTAAATTGAATCCAACTAGTAATCACATTCTGTAGCTACCCTCCTGAGAAAAACACACTGTTGGCAAGGGCAATGATGTAGACATCGCAAATTAATATCCTGCAAACTCATCTGCCCTGGCCAAAAGGGAAATTTTGACAACGAATGAATAAAACCCCTAACAGCTTTCTGCCCTGGCATGAACAACTAGGCCACAGTTTTCTCTTATTAAAAATAAATAATTTCACACAATCCCAAGTGTAAGGTGACTATGTGACTATATTGAAGTGAGACAAAAGAAAAGGCCATTGGATAATCATACAGGATGGTGGACAAAACCAAGAACACTGGATTAAGCCTTGACCAAGCATCCTCTCACTCAACTAACGTGGGTGCCTGCCAATGCTTTTTCAAAACAACTTTAGTTTTGATCATTTCCTTTCCAAGTACATAGATATTTTAAGACAATAAATCATAAATGGTCCTGTTTTTGTCAGTTCCTAGTTTAAAACAATAGCATGCTTCCTTGAATCTTTTCTAAAATCACCCACCTCAAACCTAAATCTTACAACCAGCCCCATTTTCATACCCTCTTGCATGGTGTTTGAGGTCTCTCCCAGTCCAGCTTTGTTTGACTCAAATATTATTATTATTTTTTTTACACTTGGGATTAATTGAGGGTACAAAGAACCAGGTTACATTGATTGCTAAGGACCCTCCTGTAGTTGTGTCCCGGGCCCAAAAGTTGTGCCACACCCCTTAACCCTCACCCACTCCCTCCCTCCCTTTCTTAACACTTCCCATCCTCACCCTCACCCCTGTGTACTAGGACCTTAATTATCCTCATATCAGAATTGAGTACATAGGATTCTTGTTTCTCCATTCTCGTGATGCTTTACTAAGAATAATGTGTTCCACTTCCAACCAGGTTAATACAAAGGACATAAAGTCTCCATCTTTTTTAGTGACTGAATAGTATTCCGTGGTATATGTGACTCAAATATTCTAATGGGATATCTTAGCAATTATTTTAATTAAGGAACAAAGCGATTTTGATATGATTTAAGTTTCTAAAAGCTAACTCTTGTTACCAAGTGAAAAAAGAATGATAGGGATGAAGGAATGGAAACATGAGACCATCAGCAAGATATATCAGTGGTCCACGTGAGATCTGAGGAGGGAATATACTGCTATGATACTGGGTGGACATGATACAGTGGTCCTCGTGAGACCTGAGGAGAGAATACACTGCTATGATACTGGGTGGACATGATACAGTGGTCCACGTGAGACCTGAGGAGGGAATACACTGCTATGATACTGTGTGGATATGACACAGTGGTCCACGTGAGACCTGAGGAGGGAATATACTGCTGTGACACTGCATGGATATGACACAGTGGTCCATGTGAGACCTGAGGAGGGAATATACTGCTGTGACACTGGGTGGATATGATACAGTCATCCACGTGGCAATTGAGGAGGGAATACACTGCTATGACATGGGGTGGATATGACACAGTGGTCCACGTGAGACCTGAAGAGGGAATATACTGCTGTGATACTGTGTGGATATGACACAGTGGTCCATGTGAGACCTGAGGAGGAAATATACTGCTATGACTCAGGGTGGATATGATACAGTGGTCCACATGAGACCTGAGGAGGGAATATACTGCTTGACACGGGGTGGATATGATGCAGTGGTCCACGTGAAACCTGAGGAGGGAATATACTGCTATGACACGGAGTGGATATGATGCAGTGGTCCACGTGAAACCTGAGGAGGGAATATACTGCTATGACACGGAGTGGATATGATGCAGTGGTCCATGTGAGACCTAAGGAGGGAATATACTGCTATGACACGGAGTGGATGTGATGCAGTGGTCCACATGAGACCTAAGGAGGGAATATACTGCTATGACATGGAGTGGATATGATGCAGTGGTCCACATGAGACCTGAGGAGGGAATATACTGCTATGACACGGAGTGGATGTGATGCAGTGGTCCATGTGAGACCTGAGGAGGGAATATACTGCTATGATACTGGGTGGATGTGACACAGTGGTCCACATGAGACCTGAGGAGGGAATATGCTGCTATGATACTGGGTGGATATGATGCAGTGGTCCACGTGAGACCTGAGGAGGGAATATACTGCTATGACACGGGGTGGATATGATACAGTGGTCCATGGGAGACCTGAGGAGGGAATATACTGCTATGATACTGGGTGGATGTAACGCAGTGGTCCACATGAGACCTGAGGACGGAATACACTGCTATGACACGGGTTGGATATGATACACGTGAGACCTGAAGAGGGAATATACTGCTGGGACATGGGGTGGATATGACACAGTGGTCCACGTGAGCCTTGAGGGAAGCTTTTATCAGGATGTGATACTGATTCTGGTAATAGAAAGAAATGGATGTATTCAGGATATATTAAGAACAAACAAATTTTGTTGATTGACTAGACTTTTTTCTTTACACCTCAGTTTCAGAGTATTAAATTAAACATATGCCCTCAGTGCATAGAACATTATCATTCATTTATGTAAGTTGTGTCTCTAATTTATTTCATCTGTTCTTATCCTGATTCCAAGCTATACTCTACCAACAACCATTTTAATGTGTTTAATGAATTTGTTAGTCTGTGTTCTTGAATACATGCATTATTCTTGTTGTATTTACTTTTACTTTTGGTAATCATACAAATTATTTTCCACTTCTTTATTTTTATTTTATAATCATTCATTTCCTTTAGTCTTACTTAAATATGTTTAGCCCCATAATTGCTTTTATCTGTTGTGAAGAACTTCAAGGCTTGCATTTACTGTAATTTTTTCTTCACACTTTTCCCCAAATGGAGAATCAGATAACCTATACTTCCCTACTGTTGCCAGGGTTTAACAACTGTATATAAGATCTTTTATGGACTTACATTAACTTCATTGACACTGAAAATTACTGAGTCATATTTGAGCATACTTAATTTGACTGTGGTGCATACAATTTGTTGGAAGGCTATTAAAAAGGGGAAAGAGGAGATAATTACTGCTATATTCCATAGTAAATATAAATAGATATTAAGAAAAAAAATTCAAACAAAAGAAGCCAGGCACTAAAGGACACATACTACATGGATCCCTTTACATAAATTTCAAGAACAAGCAATGCTAATTGATAAAGTTGAAAACCAAGATGAATCAGATAGTTAGGAGAAAGATGGAATGTATAAAAAAATTCAGGATGACCATCAAGAACGTACATACAAATGGAACAGCAAGAGAATGGTAGCAGGCACTTGTCAAGCAGATGGGAAATGGATGGAGGTCTAAAGAAAGAAGGAATTGGAACTGAAAAGCCTAAATCAGAATGCAGACTTCCATACTCAGGACTGTAAGGCACAAAGTAAACACATAAATACTCTAGAGTATTGAGCTTAAGGACTGTTGCAATCAGGAGCCTTCTAATGTGAATCCCACCAGATCAGAAACCAATTTTGTTGTGTGGCCATTACAGAGGCCATAGGTGAGGAACGAGGATGAAAAATCTGGTGGGAAGTATAAACCCACAGCATTGATAAGAAGAGATAATCCTATGCATATACTTAAGATAATAATAAATCAGTACCATCCATCCTGCATTGAAGATACTAATTGCTAAGAGTTTTTTTTTTTTTTTAACATTTTTTTTTAATTGAATCATAGTTGTGTACATTAGTTCAACCATGGGGTACAGTGTGGGGGCTTCACATACAATCTGAGATATTTTATCAACCTGATTGACATACCATTCATGATATTTTCTCGTTTACTATATGAAA
>CAUYON010078817.1:0-32090 GCA_963573935.1 Arctocebus calabarensis
ATATTTTCATCAAACTGGTTAACATAGCCTTCATGGCATTTTCTTAGTTATTGTGTTAAGACATTTATATTCTACATTTAGTAAGTTTCACCTGTACCCTTCTAAGATGCACCGTAGGTGTGGTCCCACCAATTACCCTCCCTCCACCCATCCTCCCTGGGAACACTGTATTCCCTGGGAAAGGGAGGGGAGAAGAAGGGGAGCATGGGTGGAGGGAGGGTAATTGGTGGGACCACACCTATGGTGCTATAATTGGGTTATAGCTTTCATATGAAATTTATTAGATCTGTTTCAACACTAATATATTCAGTTTCCAAAATCCTATTATTATTCTTAGTACGTTGTCTAAAAACAAATTTTGCCTGGTTCTGACTGAGAAGAGACACAAAGAAAGGGACTTTGAGGGAAATGGAAGGAAACCTGCCCTGCTGAACCCAGGAAGTCTGGAGGACCGGTAAGAATGTGAGTGTGAAGTAACCTGGGTAACCAATGAGCAATAGAAAGAGACCATCACTGACCAACAGAAAAGAGCCACGCTGCCTGGGGCCAGAGAGGCCTATGATAGGTTTGCAGCCAGTTTCAAATGAAGAGAGTATTTATACCCCTGCAGGCCTTTCTGCTCCCAGAGAGGGACCTACTTCCAACTCTCCTTTGAAGTGTTCTAAACATTCTCTTTGCTCTTCTTAAATAAAATCTCCCTCTGTTACCCTGAAACTCATGTAGGTTTCTTCTGCTTTCTACCCACACTACCTCCTCCATTCCAGTTTGATTTTCAGTTTCCACTCACTTTTGCTTTCAATTACTGCCATACCTCAGTATTTCTAACTCAGTTGAGTAATAGAACCAACTCAACTGGGTTTGGAGAACCAGGACCCCAACCCCCAACCCTGATATTTTTCAGAAGTAACCAGAGATCTTCTGGGACCAGCCCTTGAATATTCCAAGGGTTCTAGTAACTCTAACTCTTTCTGATCCTAAGTCAGACCTTGTCTGATATAATGTTTTTCCTGTTCCACTCTGATGTCAGAATGATACACTGTTCCCCTATTTAAGGCTGGGCAGAGGACCCCAGTTTCCTAGGTCTGGGCAATTTCATGAAGGGAACACCCTGACATTTTGTCCCAACCTGGAGGGACTGCAGTCATTCATTTGTCAAAACACTCATTAACATTGAAAAGGTGTTTTTCCCTCTACCAAGTCCTGGCCAAATGTAATTCGCCAGACCATATATGCCTAAACATAGCCCCACCCTTCATGTAGGGACTTCCTACTCGGGTCTTTCCCTCTGCCAGAAGATCTGGTACTTTTTATTCTCTCTGTATTTCTTTCTATCTAATAAATCCTATCTTACCACTGATCTGTAGTCCATGGGTTTCTTCTTTGAATCACCAAGACTGATCTACTGAAGAAAGAAATTCTGGTAACAAGAAGACATCTGACACATTTTTTTGGTGCTTCTCATTATATGACAAGAGGTTAGTGCCTGCCCCCTCCCCCCAAAAAGTGAGTACATTCTTTGATCCTCAAGCACAGTTGATCACTGGGTATAGGAAGAAACAGCCTGTTCAATTTGAAAATCTGATAGCTATTTTAGAACACACGAAGTTTATGCGAAGCATAGACAGAGTTATCAGTATTGTGGATGTTACAAGGAGGTCCTACAAATGGCAGAAAAAATTAATTCTTCTGACTGATGAACATTGCTGTTGTGAACAGCTACACCCTTTACTCATTAGATAAGAAAGAGAGTGGGAGAAAGTGCAGACACAGCTTTCTTACAGTAGAAGAAAGCTTGTGAGCTTTCACTTGTGAGCTTTTCATCACTCAGCTTGTGAGCAATATGAGGAACAGAAATTCAAGAAAGAGAGGAAGACCATCATCTTTTGACACTGAGGAAAGGCTAAGTGGGAAGGTGCATTTTATAATCCAAGATGGAAAAAAAATCAACATTGGATTGCATGGATTGCAGTAGAAGAAATGAGAGAGAAGGAAGGAGAGAAACCACTTTCTACCATGAAACATGCAAGAGGAAGTCTGGACTTCATCCCGGAGATTGCTTCAGGAACATCACACATAAAACAATTGCTAGCAAAAAAACTCCCTAAAAGCTTTGTTTTATGTAATCAAAATTAGAATAGAAAATCATTGGGTGAGTTCATATTTATGTTTTTCTCTTCTAATACTGTAGGATAATCACAAGTAATCCACCAAACTCTTCCTTGCCCCAAATAAATAAGATCTAGGAGTATGCAGGTGCCAAAAAAGTTGACTTGGAAATTAGCTCTTTAATTCTATACTCTATTTGGTCTATATTGATGAAATTTGACTTGAACATGTTTTATATCCCTACTTATGACCAGACCATTTTAGACAATATACTCGCTTTGTAGGTAGCATTAAAAGTGTCTCTGTTTTATCATACTGGGTCAGCCTGCCTAATAATGTAATAGTTTCCATGAACGAATATATGCTCTTTAAAAGAAAAGTGTGTATACTTTATATACATAAATACACATTATGTCTCTGTATGTTGTCATTAGACAAATGGATTTTTATTTATGGTACTGCACGAATTTAAAAATGGGATATATTCCCTATATTTTCTTTCTTTCCTTTCTTTTTTTTTTGGGGGCAAATTTTACACACACACACATTAGTCTTTTTTCCTGGCTGACAAGTAATAGACTAGAAATAGATGGGAAATGGCCTTACTTACTTCGTTAGTTTTTAGAATCTTGGAATTGTTTTTAATTGCTTGGAATGCCTGGCTACCTTGTAACATTCAGCATTTAATTTCTCATGGTAAGTTACAAAATGCTTTGAAATATGGTGTAGACAAAGATACCCAAGGGAAGACATTTAATTCTCTGTGGTGCAGCAAACAGTTTAGAGAACTGCTTCTGGACTAATAGCCCTCATGATCTGAATCTCAAGGACAACTCACCAAAACTCCTCACTACTCAACAGTGTCTTGTACCTCTTTGCAGTAATTTTTAATTTGTAAGAGTTTTGAAAAATCAAGAATTCAGTGTCATTTATTTTACCCACCATCTTAAGGGAGAAGTAATTTTCAGAGTTATTTGGATATTTGGATTTCAATAAGAAATTATACATTTTACCTTAATTCCATATTTCCTAACAAGAATCACTAGATGTCTCTGATCTCAGTAAAAAAAACATATAAGATCATATAAGATAATCAGGGTATACTGAGAAATTACTATCTCAGGTCCTCTGTTTCATATACTGCAAACTGTGCATAATAAAACACAGTTAACTTCAAAGTACATCCTGTGGAGGTCACTAATTCATTATACCTCACTTTGAAAATATACCATAAATGTGCAAAATATTATTCTTAAATATTCAGAGTTTAGTATCTCTGAATTTATTATCATGTTGCTCGGTGAATGCTAATGATGTGAACTCTGTGGGATATAATTTTAGTTATTCATGGGAGTATCATTTGTAACATGTTGGTGGTGAATATTTGGTGCAATGCATTTTCACCTATCAATATGAGAGTTTCTGACATAAACTCCCTCTCTAGGTAATGTGCAGTAAGTTGCTTTAGGCAGCAATTCCTTTAACAACTCTTCAACTGATATACAACTTTTGAGGAAAGTTTCTGCAATGTGTGTCAAAGTCCTTGTCTTGAGGGAGGCCAATTCACCTACATTGAACCTTCATATCCTTGAATGAATAGAAAAGACTGGAAGGTGAGAGGACTTTCCAGAGAAGGAAAAAGAAAACAACATAAATCAGGAGAGAGAAATCAAACGTATCTGAATAGTGTTGAACACAGAACTGCCTACCAAGGAAATGAAATATATTAAAAGCATACGATTTATTTTTTAGGAAATATTTCTTCATATTCTGAATTAGTTAAAACTGAATAAAAAACTGGCATTAGGCAGATGCCATACTTTTTAGATAGAAGTGAAGCTGTTAACTACAACTTAGATAAATAAAAATAAATGAGTAATTTCCACACAAGGACATATGTTCTCTATTGGAAAAAATTGTTGCTATGGAACTCTTCAGAAATTAGTGTTCTCTAGATAAGCATTGAGGACTGTATGCATAAAAGTATATAATTAATGCTGATTAATTATGCTAGAGGTAAAATTTTGGCAAATATTACCCATTGGACATATAAGTACATATTTGTACAGTGATCTCAAATTCCTACTGTGATTTACTTGGAAGTTTGTGAGCAAAGCAATCAACCCTATACTTCCATGAAGGGTTCAAGAAGTGAACGTCATTATATGCTCTAAGACAGGGGTCCTCAAACTATGACCCGCGGGCCACACGTGGCCCACTGAGGACATTTATCCAGCCTGCCGGGTGTTTTTGCTTCCACTCGCTGCTTGTCCTGTTTAGCAGCGGACTCATCCCGGGCCACAAAATCTGTTAGCAGAAAAACCATTGGTTGCATTCCCAAACAAAACATGTGTGGATTCACTGGAAAAGTTGCAAAAGGAGCTCCAATTTAGATTTAAAGAGCTTCAGCTCCATCAACAGGACGTATAGCTTTTCCATAACCCATTTTCTACTGACATTGAAAATTTGGAGGTCAATGACTGAAGTCACCACCCTGGCCACCCCTCTGCCAGTTGCTCCGGCACCACCTCAGGCCAGCATCTCTGGCAGGTGGGAGCCAGGCGCTGAGGGGTGTGGCAGGGCAGCCAAGTGGTCCTGCAGCTCCGGCTCCAGCTCTGCTCGGGCGCAGGCTTTCTGGCCTCTCAATGGGGCTGGCCTGTGGCACCTGGATGCTCTAAGAACTTTTCCACTGTTGCTTGGAGGACACATGCAGTGTAATTCAGAATTCCTGGAGAATTGCCTTTGTGACAAGCTGGAAGTATTTCTTTAAATTCTTTCTCTTAGTTTTTCAAAGAAACATCAAGAAACCAAGAACAACATTAGTAATGAAGAGTTTGACTGCCACTTGCTTGATGAAGGTTTTATTGCCAAGGACATTCTGGACCAAAAAATCAATGAAGTTTCCTCTTCTGATGATAAGGATGCCTTCTACGTAGTAGACCTCGAAGATGTTCTATAGAAACACCGAAGATGGCTAAAATCTCTTCCACGTGTCACTCCCTTTTATGCAGTCAAATGTAATGACAGTAGAGTCATTGTGAAGACCCTCGCTGCCATTGGGACAAGATTTGACTGTGCTAACAAGACTGAAATACATTTGATGCAAAGTTTCGGGGTACCTCCAGAGAGGGTTATCTATGCAAATCCTTGTAAACAAGTGTCTCAAATTAAGTACCCTGCCAATAATGGGTTCCAGATGATGACTTTTGACCATGAAGTTGAGTTGATGAAAGTTGCCAGGGCATATCCAAAGGCCAAGTTGGTTTTGTGGATTGCCACTGAGGATTCCAAAGCAGTCTGTCGACTCAGTGTTAAATTTGGTGCCACACTCAAAACCAGCAGACTTCTTTTGGAATGGGCAAAAGAGCTAAATATTGATGTTATTGGTGTCAGCTTCCATGTAGGAAGTGGCTGTACTGATCCTGAGACCTTTGTGCAGGCAAACTCTGATGCCCACTGTGTCTTGGACATGGAAGGTGAGGTTGGTTTCAGCATATACTTGCTTGATATTGGTGGTGGCTTTCCTGAATCTAGTGATGTGTAGCTTAAATTTGAAGAGATCACTGGTGTAATCAACCCAGCATTGGACAAGTACTTTCCATCAGACTCTGGAGTGAGAATCATAGCTGAGCCAGGCAGATATGATGTTGCATCAGCCTTCACACTTGCAGTTAATATCATTGCCAAAACAATTATATTAAAGGAACAGATAGGCTGTGATGATAAATCCAGTGAACAAACCTTTATGTATTACACCAATGATGGAGTATATGGATTGCTTAATTGCATCATTTATGATCATGTTCATGTAAAGCCTCTTCTGCAAAAGAGAACTAAACCAGATGAGAAGTATTATTCATCCAAAATATGGGGACCAACATACAATGGCCTTGACTAGATAGTTGAGCACTGTGACCTGCCAGAAATGCATGTGGGCGACTGGATGCTCTTTGAAAATATGGGTGCTTACACTGTTGCTGTTGTTTCTACTTTCAATAGATTCCAGAGACCGACTATCTACTGTGTGATGTCAGGACAGACGTGGCAACTCATGCAGCAAATCCAGAACCCCGACTACCTACCCGAAGTAGAAGAGTAGGATGTTGGCACTCTGCATGTGTCTTGTGCTTGGGAAAGTGGAATGAAACGTCACCTAGCAACTTGTGCTTCAGCTAGTATTAATGTGTAGATATCATTCTGTAGCTGTTAACTACGAATTTAGCTTGAATTAGGGGATTGGCGGGACGATTTAGCTTAATTATTGCTAGTTTTGAAATGTCTTTGTAAGAGTAGGGTTGGCACAGATGCAGTAATATGTAAGATTAGGGGATAGGGTCATACTTATCTGTGTTCCAATGGAAACTATTTGAATATTTGTTTTATATGCATTCTTATTTGCTTTTCAGACATGCTATGAAAGAGCAGCCCTCTGCTGCTCACCAACCATTTGTAGCTTGTACAGTGGCAGAATGGGCCAAAAGCTTAGTGTTGTGACTTGTTTTAAGAATAAAGTAACATAAAGTAAAATAAAAAGAAAAGAAAGAAAATGTGGATATAATTTACCAAGTGGAACTGGCTGAACTGCAGAATTGTGACTCTCTGAAAGACGCATTCAAGTCAAGTAGCCTTCCTAATTTCTATGCATCTCTTCCCTCTGAGACATATCCTAATCTCAGGAACCATGCACTCAAAATGGCAACCATCTTTGGAAGAACTTATGTCTGCGAACATACTTTTTCCAGAATGAAACATCTGAAATCTCCAACCAAATCTAGATTAATTGATGCACACTTGCATCATTTGCTACGACCAGCACTGACAAATATGGAACTGAACAGTTCGTAGTTCCCGTTGAAATACTGGTAAGTTTGTTGATTTAACTTTATTTGTTCTTCATTTTAAATATTGCGTTTGTTCACGTTTTGTTTTTTTTTACTTCAAAATAAGGTACGTGCAGTGTGCATAGGAATTTGTTCATAGATTTTTTAAAACTATAGTCCGGCCCACCAACCATCTGAGGGACAGTGAACTGGTGCCCCCTGTTTAAAAAGTTTGAGGAACCCTGCTCTAAGATATTTCCCTAAGGCCTGCCAGGAGAAGGACATTTTTAATTCAACTCAATTTTTACTAAACTCTCCTTTGAGTAAAGACAGAGGTGTTCCCTCTAAAACCCACATTCTTTCATATACTGCTGAGCCACTCAAAATGTAGGGATTACCCAGATTGAGTCAATCATTTTGCTTCTTAAAATTCTTGGAAAAGGTTATATAAAACAACTTTTTTGTAGCTACATTCCTCATAATGATAGATTTTGGAAATACTCTTAATTTCTCAGTAATAGTAAGTGAGGATGTTGTAGAACCATAAATGCAACAACATTGGCACCATGAAGAAATACTGAAAGTAATAATTTAAAATTTGAAAATTATACATACATACACATATATTTCAAATCTGTAATTAGATAAATTCAAACCTTACAGGAAAATGAAAAAGTAAAACTAAATCCTGTTTAGATATACATAAAGTTAAGGATACATTTTAGTTTCCATGATTTCTTAGATTTTCAATTCTTATATTTCATTGGACATAAATTATGACATTAAAGTCTCACTTAATCTGTTAGTACACTGAGACAGTTTTCAATGGAGATGTGTTTGAGGAGTAGAAAAGTTAACTAAATATTAAGTGCCTGCCATGTGCCAGACACAAGAATGATTTAATCTTTCATTTCATTTCTTTTTCCACATAAGCTTAAAAGGGAAATGCTAGTATTTTTCACTTTTAGATAAGAAAGCTAATACTGAAAGAGCCAAAATAACCTGTTTAATGTCCCAGAAATGGCAGAAAGAGAAACTACCCCAGAGGTCAACTCAAAGGGGGTTAAGTCTGACTCGTGTACAGTCCACAACATCCATGTGGTCTTTCTCGAGGTAGGTAGAATGCTGCTGAGTGTCTTTTTGGATGGGATCTACAAGAGGGCTTTGGCTAGAATACCAAATTAAGTGTAAGACAAGACATCAGATCTTGGAGGCAGAAGTGATAGGGAGGAAGGATGATGCCAATGATAAATGTTTTACTAACTCTGAACTATATTTGTTATTATGATTTCAAACTTTTAAACCATTGACATGGGATAGAATACTCCACATTATACAACATCAAAGTAGATAATTTAATTTACAAGTAGCTTAGATCAGCTGAGATTCAGAAGCAGGTTTAAACTCTTCTCTCCTGGGGTGAGGAGTCTGAAGTTCAGGTTAATTATGCTGCCAGGACCTTGAGGGGGACATTTTTGATCTAGAATCTGGAAGCATTTCTACCAAAAGAGGTTACTACCTTTTACAACTGATTACTTGGCAAAGAAAGAGAGGGTAGAAAATCAATAGAGTGACAAAAAGAAGATGAACAAAGCAGGAAAATAGTCTACAAATGCAGGTTTACAGACATTTGGGATTCTGCATTATAAAATTATAAAATATTCTCCAGAGAGCTAGAAGGAACTAATAAGATTCTTCTCATTGAACTAACAAAAATTCTTAAGCTCATTGGCACCATTGAGCCCTTCTCCTGACCTTTCTGGGAAGAGGAAACTACTTTCCCCAAATAAAATAAAGACAAAATATGGAGAAAGGAAAGAAACAAAAAAGGGTAGCTACACTGTATTTATTTAAATATAAACCAAAAGCTTCCTTGGTAAGAGAACATAGGTGCTAGCACCTGACGGACAGATACATGAGGCAGACCTTCCAGGGGTCACCTCGCTACACTGTTCATGTCAGAAACATCAGTCTTCCTAATTGTTGTGATCCCCAGATCTTGCATTTTCTACAGACATGAGAATGGAGGGAGCCTGGCACCTGGAGATGGATGTCTCCAGCCATACTACACAGGCATTGCTTTCACCTTGCAACCCACCTGGACAAGACCTACAGACTCCTCTCAACTCTTTCTCTCCTCAAAGCCACTCCCTTTTCCTCAATGTGCCCTTGAGTTGGACCTCAGAATAAGGTTGGATGGCTGAAAATTGATCTCATTACAGCACCAATAAAAAGAGTACAGTCAAACAAGTGTAGGTGCTGTAGAAATAAAAACAGTCTTAAATTATGTAAGTACAGACACAATCGCTAAAATTAATGTCTTAAATTTCACTCATCAAGTGCTTATGTTTCTCTTTGAGGGGATAGCCATTTAAAACTGAAGAAATACTCTAAGCTTTTATGGTAATGATGAATATTTTAATACTTCATCTTGCTCAATTTTGTTTCCCCAAAAGCAAAAAAACCAGATATTACATGGTTGTCTTGGGATATTAATGAAATTAGTGATTTGAATTAACATTGATTTTTTCCTGGGGCAAGGGAATAATTCATATATTAGTACTCTTCTCTCTCTTTCCTACCTGGGTGGGTTACAGCTGAGATGTATACACACACAGGTAATGTGGCTCTGAAGCAATTTTAAAAAAAACACTAGATAACTGTAAACATCCTACTTTAGCCTCCTAATAGATTGTTCTTAAACTTCACCCACTGCCCTCACAGTCTCTAACCCTTCATCTGAACCATGACCACTGATACATTGTTTCAGGAAAATTGGAATTTTGAGTATTTTTAACATTTTATTTATTTTGGGACTTAATTCAATTTATTTTGCTTATCATATCCCACACTGTAAATGAATTGATTTTCATTAAGGAGGAAATGCTAACTTTTTGTTGAGTAAATTATTTGATGCAAAAGACAAAACCAAAAAATCAAAACATGAAGTCCAAAACTTAGGGAAGAAATCATTGCTTATCATGATAAAATGTTGTCATTTGTTTAAAAGTGCTATTAGGGAAACTGAATTATTTCAAAGATCTTTCCTTTACAAATGTTGTATGTTTCAAATTACTAATCCTGTAATAAGGATCATATCTACCAGAATTCATCAAATTAAGGTAATTCATTTTAGAAGTTTGCACTTCTATACTCAATATAGTTATTCCTGTTCTTTATAAAATTAGTCTTGAGTTGACATTTTTTAGAAATGATACCTATACTTTTAGAGCATGTGTAAAATGTGTCTACTCATGTTCAAGACAGAGTTGTATTACCAGGGAGGTAGAAAATGCTCATAGGTCAGTGAGACTATGTCATGAGAGCAGCGGCACTTAGCTGAGCACAGAGTTCAGCCAGTTGTATAAATGGAGTATGTGCAGACAAGCACACATCTGGTGTATTTGTCATACTGCTGACCTGCTCCTCCTGAGAGAGCTTTCCTTAACCCCTCAGTGTGAGCCAGTAATATCACAAGAGATACTCAAGCTGTGGCAACTTCAGTAAAGCTAACAGCTTTTTCATTAGCTGTTTTACAACTGTTGGTGACTTAAATAGTTCAGTTCTTGGCTACTTGTGTCTTCCTGTCGTCTGGAGAATGGGTATATTATGAACAGAAAAACAGATTTAATTTCTTGTTTACCTTAAGACAAGGACAAATTTGAAAATGAAAGGAGATGCCTTCCACAATTCAGTAAGGCAACTAGAATAAGCAGAAAGGGTTCCAGGAACACAGGAATCTGGACTTCTCCTATCAAAGACCTACTTACATCTAAAATCCAGCTACATCCTATCATGGGACAGATCACTTTTATTCACAAAAGTGAACTTGGCTTCTTTCTATGCTCATGGCATTTTCCAGTTTGCAAGATTAGCTGACTTCATGTTTACTGCAGGACAGCCAGCCAATATGGCCTCTGGATTTATAAGTATTGGCTCTGAGCTCACAGGTGTCTTGTTTGGTAATAATAAGAAATATTTATGACCTTTTCTGTCAAACGTGGCAAGTTATTACCTGTAAATTGCCAGATGTGTTGTTTAAAGTTTCCAGATGGATCAGTGTACAGCTGCTGTTACTATAATTTCACAGTATATACTGTCCTATCGTTCTTGAGAAATACTTTCTTCCAGGTGGCAATTTCTTTCCTTGTTCCTAAATCACAGAAACACTTTCAAGCAAGCAAATGAATGGTTTTTTACAAGATTACAACTACGGTACTTACTAACGGACTAAGAGATGAAAAGAAATGCCCCACATGCCTTTGCTCTTAGACTCACTTTTGCCCTAAGAACTGGAAGAGCTGGGTCAAAAGCTAAGGTTAAAAACTATTCTATTAATCCTCCTTGCTGTGGGGCAATGCGGAACTGAACGCTGAAGTTGAAGGTCATTGCTGTAGGCTGGTTCCTCCTCATCTGAGATATAGTCCTTACTGTTATCCTACAATGTGTCCCCTCTCATTGGCTCTCTGGAAATAGACATTACCATTTAATTTCCAACATACAGTTATTTATAGTCCTATGAACATTTATTTAGTTTAACTGCATACCATTCTTAAGCCCCATGAATGGCAAGGGGGAGGGTTAAAAATGAGGGACGGGACTCTAATTTGTTTAGTTGGAATATAGTAGAACATTAGTAATATGTGTGACATGAATAACTAAATCATTTAATGACTGGATAAATGTACTGTTTTTCAGAAAGCCAAGGATTTTGTTGCTTGAGACATTTCACTTTCCATTGTTACTGGGTTTCCAGGAGAACTTTATACAAAATGTTTCCCCTTTGATCCTGCCCTTCCACTTTCATTTTAATTATTTTGATATTAGTTGGGTGGTGCCTGTGGCTCAAAGGAGTAGGGCGTGGCCCCATATGCTGGAAGTGGTGGGTTCAAAGCCAGGCCCGGGCAAAAATAACTGCAAAACAAACAAACAAAAAAGATGGTGACTTTCAGAGCTATATATAATCAGAGTCACCTCTCAAATAGTCAGTGAGCACTGAAGCCAAATATTAGAACTGTAGTCATCCCAGTGGTCTGCGTGGAAGAAAGTCTGGCACTACTATTGACTTAGTCTCCTAGTCACAGCTAACTGGACAGGAGTGACACGTAGCCCATGAAGAATCTCATGTATTCATTTTCCAGTGGCCTTCATGGTGGCATAATGCCAAAGCTCTGCTTAAATAAGAAAGGTGGTGAATATATGGAAAATCAGACAGGGGGAATGGACGACTTGGTTTCAATGGGAGAGTAAAGAGGACCAGCTGATTGGTGCTGACAGGAGCAGAAAAGCAGTGGAATTCTGCTGGGAAGGGGCTGATACAATAATCTCTTTACCAGAGCTCTGGAGGATCTGGGATCCTGCAGCTCCTGTTCTTCCTGGGAGGTCCAGATATTTGTATTTCACTAGGTTTCTCTGAGACCTGACCTGTGTGTACCTGATGTGTCCCTACAATAAATTTTCTATTGTTGAAATATCTTAAACGAGTCTCTGTTTCTCATAAACAGAAGAGCCTTGTATAATCCCGAGTAATATAAAATAAACTCTAAAATTATACTTGACCTAAAAATTATTTCTGTATCTTACATGGGAAAAAAGACCTGTCAGACTTTATATGAAATCACACCATTTACAAAAGAAGTTTTGATGTTTTATCACTGGGATGTTTGGAAAATTACCACCCAGTCCTGGTTTCATCTTGGAGAAAGGCAGATTTCACTTCCCAGATTTAGTCAGTGAACCAAGGACAGCAGCTCTCACTGCCCTTCTTTTTCCTCTTTTCTGCTGCTTTCTTCTCGTTCTTCCTCGTCTTTTCTTCCCTCTTCTTCCCCTTTTTCCTGCTCTTGTCATTATGTCTCCCTTTTCTTCCTCCTATTTGTCCTCCTCCTCCTCCCCTCTTGCTTCCTTCTTTCTTCCTTCCTTTCTCATTACAACTTAGAATATTGATACTATTTTGCTTGGTCAATAGAATAAGTGTTACTCTGTTAGGAATCTCAGGCTATTACTTATAGCAATAATTAATCCAGAAAATGATGTAAATGCAAAGTGATATTCTAGATTTGTTGCAGAATACTTCATATTCAGAAAATAGTTTAATATGTTTCACATATGCCCTTGTGCATATTAACAATAACTAATTACTGAATATTCACTAAGTATAATGAATTGAATTGAATTCATTATCATTTAATTTTTTTAAAGCACAGCTTTGGTCTTTGATAGTAGATTTGAAACAGCTAATGCAATACACATACTTGCAAAAGAGAATCACCATATATATCTAATTTCCCAAGACATACAAGAAATTACTCTGTGAAGAGGAATACTTCAATATCCTAAGGTAACTACTCCTTTTTTTTTTTTTTCTTATCATCATTATACTAACATTTAGAGATAAAGTTGAAAGTTCAACACAGGACAGATGTACAAGTTACCTTGCAAATTTATCTCTAATTGTAAGTAAGAACTAATTTTGAGGAATACTAGAAGGTCTCACAATAGACTTTAAAACTTATTTTTTGTGATTATAATGACATAATTCCTGAAGCATCATTTTAAAATTTTATAAACATATAAGATCTTAAAATTTTTATCTTCAAATTAATTACAAAATAGTTTATTTTTTCTCTGGGTTAGTTACTAAAATTGCGATCCATAAATAGTTATAATGAATGAAATCCTTTTCTTTTCCATGAACGGTGGTGGATTCATGAAATGTTTATTTCCCCATGGGATGCATAATTAAAGTCCTCACACAAAGGGCTTTTTACTCAATTAAGTGAAAAATGTATCATCCCCCCTTAACTTATTTCTTTTGGGCAAAGGATACTCCCTTAACTTTATTCCTGTACTGTAAGCTATTATTTGTGACAAGTTTCCAAGTTTCATTTTTTTACTAGTGTTTTGCTGACTAAACCAATTATTTATAGTAGCAACTATCAAGATTAAAGTTGAGGTGGGCTCCATTCTATTTAAGAATTTAATTTCAAAGGTAGGTTGGGTTGGACTGTCCTATGTAGGAAATATTGTGCAATTGCACATTGCATTCAGTTAAGCCAAAAATAAAAAAAGCAAACAAAATAAAACCAAAAAACAGAAACAAACAAACAAAAAACCTTTGTGATTCTATGTTTTTTCCATATAGAAGTGTCACCTGGCTTTATACATCCCATTCTACATATCCCATTTTTTAATCCTATTCTGCCCCCTACAAACTCACTCCAGTGCAAACCGGTGCTAGGACTATGTGATAAACAACTACAGGGGTCTGTCTGAATTTTTCCAGACTGACCCATATTTGTTCACTGTATTCTTCCTTTGACTCCTGTACATGGCATAGAAAACAAAGGATCTAAAATATATTAATAGATCACATATCAGTCATTGCTTTACATCTTCTAAAGGGTTCTCACCAAAATTAAAATGAAATACTGCATCTTAATGTGGGATACAAGGCCCTACATCATCCCTGCCTGTTTTCATCCTCATCGCCTACCAGTCTTCTATGTTCATTCAACAAGCTCTAGCTTAGTCATTTTAAGGGACAGTGAAAATTGTCATTACACAAAAATAAGTTTTAAAGTCTACTATTCTAACTTGAAATTACTAAGCATTTTTCTAGCTCAGAGGACCTTGTATTTTCTTTTATCTTTCTCTGATAGCTAACTCCAGATCTTTGCTTTGATGGAACCATCTTATAACTCAGGACTTGGTTAAAGTGGTACTTTCTTAAAAATTTTGAAATATGAAAGGGGTACAGATATTTTAGGTTTTTGCAAGGTTTCAGTCACAGCTGTAGGTGGACCAATCAGGTAGTGTTCATTGTAGGCTTCTGCTCCGCCCATCCTCCCCTCTTCTCTGAGGGATTCAACAGCCTTTTATTTCCTTCTGTGCACTTGAGTGCTCATTGGTTAGTTCCAATTTGAAAGTGAGTACGTGTGGTGCTTGCTTTTCCATTCTTAGATACTTTACTCAGAACAGCAATTTTCAAATGGTGTGCTGCAAAAATTTTTAAAGACAATTAAATTATTTTCAAAAGAAGTTCAAAGGACAGAAAGTATATTCTTTTTTTTTTTTAACTCTTTTTTTGATCAACATAATTTAAGTGTGCCATGGAGGTTTAACAGTGGGTTCAAGCGTGCCGAAAGATAAAAAAGGTTAAAAAACACTGGCTTAGAAGAATGGTCTCCAGTTCCACCTAGACTGCTGCAAAGGTAATAATGTATCTCATCTTATGGTTGAGGAATGCTTCATATACCATATTTTATTAATACACTCATGACTTAATTGGTGCTTATGTTGATTTTATATCTTTGCAATTATGAATTGTGCTACAATAAATACTTAAGTGCAGGCATCCTTTATTTATTTATTTATTTATTTATTTATTGCAGTTTTTGGCTGGGGCTGGGTTTGAAACTGCCACCTCTGGTATATGGGGCCAGTGTCCTACTCCTTTGAGCCACAAAAAAAAGGCACCCGTCTTTTTGATGGAAAGTCTTCTTTTCCTTTGGGTAAGATAATCAATAGTGAAATTTCTGGATTGAAATGCAGGCCTACTTTTAGTTTTTGAGGAATCTTGACACTGTTTCTATAAAGGTTGTATTAATTTGCGGTCCCATCATCAGTATGTAAACATTTCTTTTTTTCTGCACACCAGCATCTATGTTTTTGGACATTTTAATAAAAGCCATTCTAATTGGGGAAGAGTAATAGATCTCTGTGGTTTTAATTTGCATGTCCCTGATGAATTAGTGATGTTTAGCATTTTTTTCATATGCTTTTTGGCCATTTTTCTTTCTTCTTTTGAGTAGTTTCTGTTCATATCTTTAGCCAACTTCTTACTATAGTAAGATTGTTTTTTCCTTGCTGATTTCCTTGAGTTCTTTGTTAATGTGAGATATTAGTCCTTTATGGATGTATAGCTTGTGAATATTTTTTCCATTCTGTCGATTATTTACTTACTCTGTTGATTGTTTCCTTAACAGAATCTTTTCGCTTTCATCAAATCTTCTATTAATTTTTATTGTTGCCATAATTGGCATTGGATTCTTAGTTATAAATTCTTTGCCAACGCTGATATCTGGAAGAGTTTTTCCTATATTTTCCTCCAGAACTCTTAGGGTTTCATGCTTTAGGTTTAAATCTTTTATTTTATAGCTAGAAAATCCCAAAGATTCCAACAGAGTCTCTTGGAATTGATAAATAAATTCAGCAATGTCTCAAGTTACAAAATCAATGTACATAATCAGTGGCATTTCTATATTCTAATAACAGTCAAGGTGGAAATCAAATCAAAGGTGAATATCATTCACAATAGCTACAATGAAAATAAAATACCTGCATATATACTTAACCAAGGAAGTAAAGGGTCTCTACAATGAGAACTACAAACGTCTGAAAATTAAGTTCACAAATTCATCCTAGAAAGTGCTACCTGCCTCATTGCTGAGTATTACTATGGTCACCTCCAAAATACTCCTCTTGAGAAGCTATGCACCAACATCAGCACCTAGTCCATCCTTCAAGGCAATTTTAGAACCCTTTTGCTGGAATAACCATCATAGTTGTTATCATATTATCCTTGATGTCCTGAATGTCACCAACATATCTTCCTTTTAATACTTCTGTTATCTTTGGGTAAAGTCACTGAGACCAGATCAGGTGAGTAGGGAGGATGTTTCAATACAGTTATTTGCTTACTGGTTCAAAACTCCCTCACAGACAGTGCTATGTGAGTTGGTGCATTGTTGTGATGTGAGAGCCATGAGTTGAAAAAAAGTTCAGGTCATTTTCATCTAACTTTTTCATCTAGTCTTTTCAGCACTTCCAAATAGTAAACTTTGATAACTGTTTGTCCAGTTGGTATAAAGTGATAATGAACTATTTCTCCCTCTAATATCAAAACAATTAGCAACAGCTTTTTGACTCTTGATTTGGACTGGTGTTACTCTTCTGATTGTGAAGAATTGGCTGAATTCTGTTGTGCACTTTGATGCTTTGTTTCAGGGTCATTCTGGTACACCCAAGTTTCACAACCAGTGATAATGCAGCCCCAAACATCGTCTTGCCTCTTCAGAAGGTCTTGGCCAACTTAGACTCTCCTTTGCTTTTGTTCTAGACCATGTATGCGCACATCTTTCTCATGCCAAGATGTTCAGTTACGATTTTCCTGTTTATCTATGTTTACTTGGTCTGCTAGGGTTAGGGTTAAGGTTAGGATTATGTTTCACGATCAGCTGATTCTTTTGATGCACAATTTGACAAATTTTTGCCAAGTTTCTGTCTGTTCTGCTCACTACTGCCTACCCTGACTTCTCTTCAGCAATGACACTTTCTCTGCTCTCAGAAAAAATGTTTTAATCTATTTTTACCTTGCTGTTTTCTTCATGGCATTATCCCTTAAACTTGGACTAACCTGTCCTTGATTTCAACTCCACGCTTACAAGGTTACAAAGAAATTTAATGTTTCTTCATTGCTCTAATTTAAGCTCTAACATTCTCACAACAGCACACAAAAACACATAGCAATGAGGAACACCACTCAGCAAGACACCAACACATGTTGACACAAATACAGTTGTGAGTCACTGATGTACCAAGGGCAATAGTCCTTCCTGAGCTGTTTCCAAAGTGCTACCGACATAAGCTCATGGTAGCAGGTTTGCAAACTTATTTGTCAGACCTCATCTACGAAACTCTGAAGCAAAAAAAGGCACAGCATAGAAATAAAAATAAAAACCTATCATGCTCACAGCTAGATAGACTATCATTGTTAAAATGTCCATACTACTCAAAGTGATTTACAAAGTCAATGCAATCTCCATCAAATTATCAATATCATACTTCCCAAAAGTAGAAAAAAATAATTCTATGCTTTGATTTGGCACCAGGAAAAAGCCTGAATAACCAAAGCAATTGTAAGCAAAAATAACAAATCTGAAGGCCTCACATTACTCAGACTTGTACTACAAGGCCATAGTAACCCAAATAGCATTGTAATGGCACAAAAATAGAGACATAGAAGAGTGGAACAGAACAGAGAACCCAGATATAAAACCATGTACATATTTTATAAGAAAGTTCCTTTCATAGAAAGAATATCTCTGAATTCTTTATCTAAACCCCAACTCTGTCTCATCAACTTACTTTTCTTCATTGCATATATTACTTTATTCAATCATGTAATGCATAATTTTGTGTACTTTTGTTTGTTTGTTTGTTTGTGGAGACAGTCTCACTCTACCGCCCTTGGCAGAGTGCTGTGGAATCACAGCTCACAGCAACCTCCAGCTCTTGGGCTTAAGCAATTCTCTTGCCTCAGCTTCCCAAGTAGCTGGGACTACAGGCGCTCGCCACAGCGCTCGGCTAATTTTTGGTGTAGTTCGGCGGGGCTGCGTTTGAACCTACAGCCCTCAGTATATGGGGTCAGTGCCCTACTCGCTGAGCCACAGGTGCTGCCCAATTTTGTGTACTTTTATATTGGTTTCCCCATCCTCCACAATAATAAACAGTCCTTAAGGGCAAATGCTAAAGAGCATTGAATGAATGAATGGATGAATGAATGAATTCTCTCACCAGAATGTTTATAATTCTTTTCTTTTTTTGAGACAGTCTCACTCTGTCACATGGGTAGAGTGCTATGGCATCCTAGCTCACAGCAACCTCAAAATCTTGGGCTCAAGTGATCCTCTTGCCTCAGCCTCCCAAGTATCTAGGTCTACAGGTGCCCACCTATTTTTAGAAATGGGATCTGACTCTTGTTTAGGCCTGTCTCAAACTCCTGAGCTCAGGCAATCTACATGCCTCAGCCTCCTAGAGTGCTAGGATTAAAGGCATGGGCCACTGCACTGCACTCAGCCAGATCTTTACAATTCTTGATTTCCTTTGGCCTTTACATCTCATATCATTATCACCTCTTCAAGTTCCTTTTCTGGGAACCCAGTGTGGGATTTCTCTTTGTATATCTGACATCTCATTAGTCCATAACCTCAACACAGTATATCCCAGTCAAGGATAAAGGTGTCCTTAGAGTATGCCCTTAGAGGTGTCCTTTTAGTGGCTTGACAACCTAAACAGAAGAGTCTAATTTCTGAATAGCTTCCATTTAAATAAGGGTAGCAGAGAGAGAATTGTTCTGCTTTGTAATTA
This sequence comes from Arctocebus calabarensis, assembly GCA_963573935.1. NCBI lineage: Eukaryota > Metazoa > Chordata > Mammalia > Primates > Lorisidae > Arctocebus > Arctocebus calabarensis. Next base: position 19,074 of record CAUYON010078817.1, read on the forward strand.
TTTTCAATTGATCCAAAAGAATAAATTAGGTTATATCAAAGTCAATTTGTTCCCTATGTGGGAAGTATGTAGTTTGTAAAGGCTCTACTGGGACCAACTTATAATAGTTTACAAAAGTCAATTATTAAGTATTCAGGAATATTGAAATCTGTTTGCTAAAATGACATGATAGAAGTATTTATTTGTACCATAAAAATTGGCAAATGCCATATATAAGAGCCTTTGCTCCCACAGAGATACAGTTTATCAGTCCAACTTGGAATATATTTTTCATTCTTTAACTATCAGCAGATCATTTTGCACTGGTGCCAAAGTAAATATACTCTTTACCTCATGAAGTGGGTGATGGAACTTTTGTTAAGGATACATACACACCCTAAAATCTCACTGTTATCTTTACAAAGTATAGATCACCCATGGGATTCATTCTTAATACCACCTAAATAGTCCTCTAGGGTTAGGCAGAGGAGGAGGAGAATTAAAGTTCACCTTTTCTTTAATTAATCCTTTAGGATGGCCCTTTCATGCTTGAGATACCGGCTCTGACATGAAGCATGTAGCAGGGCCATAGTTACATAAGGTCGAGCAAGAGGCACACAATTGTAACTATTAAGTCCTGTTCCTTAAAGCAAAAGGAGCCACAGTGCTTAGCTAATATCTCATAATAACGGGCTGCCTTAGCATTTTAATAGCTCTGAGCTTTGTGAATTACCCAGTTAGAAAGTGTCCTTGTCCATTCACTGTTCACATACAACGGCAACAGCGGTGTTAAGAGATTGTCATAGTGCATAACTGCCAGGGGAGACACTGGAATTTCACAAGTATGCTAAGGGAGATAGCTAAGAGTTTCAGGAGAGCCTTCAAACTTCAAATATTCCTAGGGTATATCATACATCAAGGCCAGCTGGTGTGCTGTTTTCAGCATTTCTCCTTTTTCCCAAGGCTAGGCTTTGTGATTCCCATTTGTAAGTAAGGACAGCTATAGTCTCCAAATATCAATTCCTAATTTCCCATATGAAAAATCTGCATTCTAGAGCGGCGCCTGTGGCTCAATGAGTAGGGTGCCAGCCTCATAAACCGAGGGCAGTGGGTTGGTGGCGGGTTCAAACTCGGCCTCGGCTGAACTGCAAAACAGAAAAACAGCTGGACTTTGTGGCTGGCGCCTGTAGTCCCAGCTACTTGGGAGACTGAGGCAAGAAAATCGCCTAAGCCCAGGAGTTGGAGGTTGCTGTGAGCTGTGTGATGCCACGGCACTCTACCGAGGGCGATAAAGTGAAACTCTGTCTCTACAAAAAAAAAAAAAAAAAGAAAGAAAAATCTGCATTCCAACACATGGGCCGCCAACCAGTCAACTGCCCACAGTTGCAACTGTGACCCAGCATATTAGTGCAAATGATTGGAGGTCTCAACGATCATTGAGTCTAAGGCCCAATCTGGGAAAGTATGCAGATTTACAGTAGTTCCAGAAGTTCGATCTTCCCTGTTCTTACCTTTCCCTATGACCCCAATACTGGTTCTTTCTTTCTGGTTTTCTATAGAAGAATGCTACCTATTCTATGTAAGAAGACATGTGCCAGCAAAGATCAAAGCTGAAGGCACTATATTTATGATACTGAATGACTGACTCCGAGGTCCAATTACTGCTCCACATTGGAGGTGCAGGGCTGTCCTCTCTATCCAAACACACAATCCATGTGCAGGAGACCAGTCATGGCACATTGACTCACCCTTATTCTCACGCACTTCTGACAGTCCTCAACATCATTTGTACTAAAAACTCAGTTGAGTGTGTGAACAAATGAAGTTCCCCAAATGGGAAAAATAAATATTCATTTATTTTTTAGTAGATTATTAGCACTGCCTCACAAATAAAGTGAAATTAATCTCATTAAGGTCACTAGAATGTGAAGCTGTATCTGGCCATTAATGTGTAAATTTCTTTTGTTTTGCATTTTGACTGAGGCCAGTTTTGACTGGCCACCTTTGGCACGGAGATCAGCCTTACATTAGGCTGGAGGAGAAGGCAGTCAGGAGCATACGTATTCTATCATGGACCCCTTACTCTGACTCTGTCTCCTCTCTTGCCTGCAGAATGCCAGCACGGCGTCTCTCTGCAGAAGATTACCAAGCTCTGCTAAAGACTAAGATCTATCTACTCTAAGACTGCTTTACTCTCTCAAAGACCATCTCTCTCTTTCCTGTCAGCTAAAGTAGACAGTCCTCAGGCACCTAAGAGAAATTGTTGCTGACCAAGGTAGCTTAGCAGTCTGTGTCCAGAACCTGGTTAAGCTGGGCCCAAGACCTAGCCTGTCCCGGGGCCTAATAAGAAGTGGCAGCTGTGGGCTGTGATACCCTTACACCTATGTAATTGTGAACTTGTCTTTGAGTCTACTTTGCAGAGAAAGTTTGGACATTTTCACAGAACCTGGAGTGAACTTAAATAGGAAGGAAAAACTATGAAATAAAAGATATGAGAAAAAAATGGTATAATGTCCTCAGCTTAACTAGAGAGTTGGGTCTTAGTATAACTCAGAGTAGACTCAACTGGTATGCCTGGCAATTGAAAAGTAATTTTCCATATGCTTGGGCCAAAGAAAACTGCATAGGAAAAGAAAACCAAATATGGGGCTCTGCCTCTATCATTTACTAAACCTTATAGAATTAAGCTAATCCTATAAATTATAGGGGTGTCACTTGTTTCATCTTAAAAATAGAAATCTTAATATTTGTCAAAAAGGTTGCCATAAAAGAAAAACTATTTAAAAATAGTTCAGTAATGTATTTTAAGATGTGTTCATTAAGTGTAAGATTTTATAAAATATTTGCAAATGTTATTGTTAGATCTAATTGTACTATACTCCCATATTGTGTGAAATTATAGCTATGTTATTATTACTACTACAACTGAGATATAGAACAAAACAGCATAATAGTCTCACCTGAGAGCAGTCAGACTCACTTTCCCATCTGCAAGCTTGACTCCCAACAGCCAACTCTATTTACAACTTTCAGCTGGTCTCCCTCTGGGTAGCTACTGCGAAGCCATTGTAAAAACAGTGAGTGGCAAAACTGTTTACTTTCCCTTTTCAATTGTTTTGTCCTTATGTATCTCGGTGCCACTGAAACCATGAGAAATGATAAGAATACTGACATTGAAGAAATGTACCATCTATCAATGTAAATATCATTCAACAATTCAGGCTTTTCAGGAAAATTTATCCACACACCCTGGGGGTGAGGTGGGGAGATTCTCTTTTAATAATATGTTTAGGGGCGTTAAAAAGAAAATTAAGAGAATAGTGAACAGATCACATGAAATTCCATGCCAAATTGTGCCCACAAATTGCATGAGCTTTTCTCTGACCTACAGTAGTCCCCTTCTGCCCTTCATTTGCTTGACCACCTTTCTACACGGTGTGGATGTAAAAACTGTAATGTTTAATATTATAAAGGACACAAATACATTTTTACTGGATCCCCACTGCCTTCTTATCTGAACACTGGACTCTGTGATGTTTTGAATATGAACTGTGATTTTAAGAGGTTTTCAAGTTTAAGGAAAGGGCAACTATGATTTTTAAATACTGTTTGGATGACATAACATCTGTGTACTTGGGTGTGTGCCTTTCAGGCCTATATTGCTTCTGGTGATTCTAGAGAAAAATACCTAACTGTATTACTGGTCTGCATAGTTTCATGCCAAAGTGTTATCAATTGGTTGCCCAAAGAAAATAGAATATGTATCTCAACTGACAATCTTTTGGTTTCTGTTGGCAAAGGTGAACTGATAGATCTCAGTGTTTCAAAGGTGACTTCAAATGAAAGCACACCTGAATTCTTAAGTTTTGTCTTACATACTTCCAAAGAGACAGACAAGTTTATCTCGGGACTGTTTTATTTATCGTGCCCATAACTAGCTCATTAGAAAGCCCTGACCTTTTGACAATTGTTTTTAGGACCTGAAATAATCTCAAAAGTCAGAAGTTAATCTCAAAAAAATGTACCACACCCTGTTTGTGAAAATTTAACCTCAAAAATATTTTAACACAAAGGTGTGCCTCAAAATGGGCTTTAACATAGACAAGTTAGTAAATTGCACAGATAAGCTTTGAATGACATTCTTACTTTCTGCTTGAGTTCCAGCTATCTCAAAAGAAGCATCATTATGAAGAAGAGATAGGCTCAGGTTGTAGGACCGAGACTTTTTAAGAGAGTAAGAAATCCTTATGAAATACTCTTCAGTTTATATAATATTTCTCTTCCCGATTGTCCACCTCATTCTTTCTTTTCACCTGCCCATTGATTTATTTTAGTTCTTGTGAAAAGTAAACAACGAATATAAGGAATGACAGGAATTCAATCCATAAAGGAAGCTGATTGGTCACCTGTCATATCCTGGGTTCAGAACAGACTCAAAATTGATTTCTCTGCATTACTGTATGGAGACATGATATTCTGAGTCAAAGGATAATTTTAAATTCCTTACTTTGCATTTCTTGCTTGTTTTATTTATAATATTAACTATATACACCTTCTGCTCTCTCTACCAACCCTTTCATCTCTCACTAACCCTCTCTGACTGACTTCCTATATACATAGTGACCCTATTTAATTATTAACATGACTTACAAAGTTAAAAAAGGAACAGGAAGGGTGATCAAAGTTCAACCAATCTATACATGGCACATTTCAGATTATACTCTAAGAAACTTTGAATGCAGTGCAGTTTTAAAAAATTATCTTTAAAAGTGATAATTCTTAGGTAAAATTCCTCTTGTCATTTACCCAACAATGGCAATCAGTGTTACCTAATAATTTGTACCCTCAATGAATCCTAAATGATAAAAAAGAAAAAAAATAAAAACTTAAAAGAAGTGGTAATTATTAATAAAGTAACTTGAAGACCTAAAGAATTTATGAACACCGAGTATGTGATCTATGTGCACACATTATCAACTACTAATTTTGATTATGCCTCAGAAATCAAAATGATTACTCAAAGCTGAAAAAACAAATACAAACAACATTAAAAGGACAAACAGCCATGGACGAATATAAAAAAGTGTAGGTCGCAATCCTGCTGTGGATGATTATTTAAGTACTTCTAACAAAACTCTTAGCCTTTTGAAAATTACAGTAGTAATAATAGTCCGTTGATCATAATGATCCTCAATAAAAGGAAAAAGTATAAAGTGATAGAAGACCAGGAAATGAATGGTTCGAACATTCTGCAATGGCCTAGAGCATTTTTTAGACACTTTCATGTCTTTCCTTGTGACAATCTTAACACGGTGACTATCCTAATCTACACTTTGGACACAACCATCTTTAAATAAATATTATTTTTAAAGGCATCATTAAAAAGCCTATTTCTTTATTTCATAAAACAAAGGAATAATTCATCACTCTGGAATGTTTGTGTATTCCTCCTCACTTTCTTGTCACCTGGGATAGATAGAGGGGGTGATCTTGTCCCTTTCCAGCATATTTTAATTTACACCCTTTTATCCTTCATCCCACTTACAGTGACCTAATCTCTGACCCCAAGGGATATACACAGCCACGATGGTTTATTCTCTTGGAGTCTAGAAATTTACAAAGACTAAAAGGAATTGTGTTCTTTCAACACAATGGGAAAAATCAATACAGGATGAAGTGTTACAATGTCAATTTAAAATATAATATTTAGTAGCCTCTAAAAAATCACTGCTCAGATTAAAATGGCAAGATATTAATTCACGAGATTGTCTTCATCATATGTATACAAGCAAACCCCTAGAGAAAGGTTAGACTACTTTGAAAGTTTTATTAAATAATCTCTTACTTGTGTAGTCATCGCTGTAGTTTTCAAAATGCCAGTTTATCATAGTCATCAAATAAATGTGCGATCAAGGAATGTGACTCTGATGTCCCCTCTTTGATCATAAAGGACTATTTTAAAGTACATGAGCTTCATTAGATGACCTTCTTCAGTATTGAGTGCTGAGGTCTTCCTTCCTTTCTCTTCATCTGAAAATGGAACCACCACCACCTCGGACTTGCAGTCTCTCCCATTCTTCTCTTTTCCCTTTTGTACTGACCCTTAGCAAATAAGCAGAATTAAGAAAAGTATACTCAAAAAGAAAGTTTACTTCACTCAAAAGAGGTGAGAAAAATTTGGAATAAAGGTTATTTGACTATATCACATACAAGTCACTAGCATCACTAGAAGAGGGTACTTTCCCGGATGAGTCTAGAAAAAGCATCTAATTCTTTTGCACTCATCCACTACCTATTGTGTTTATGGGAACGTCCCTGTGACCTCCCTGCCTGAACTGACAGGTCCTGCTTTAACTGGCTTCCTTTTTCTGAAAGCCTTTTGTGAATAATATCTTCCTTCCTTCCTTCTTTCTTTCTTAAAAAAGAAAAAAAATAAATAAGGAAAACAACAAAAATCCTCTGGGTTGTATGTCTTTGAAACATCACCCAACCATCCTCCGACTTATACTGCTCCTATTTATTAACAGCAGGTCTGGCCAGATCCGTGGTCTGGTATAAATGATAGTTACAGAAAATCACCACAATTGATCCTGGTGCTGAACCTTAGACTAGTAAAGTCCAATTTTCACTCCTAACTATTATAGCTCCCCCTGGTACAATTTTGCTCTTCAGATTCTCTAAACTTTAGAGGGTCAGGCTAAGGCCAGGATGCTACATGACTACACAAAGTGGAGAAATAATCAACCGTTTCCTCTAAGCCCTTCACTGACTTCACTTCTCTTATCTTCAAATCTAATCAGAACAAGCGCTTATAAATCCTCCCTGAACTTTGAGACTAAAATTTTTGATCAATCTCTTCCTTTCCCAAGGATTATTTTCCCATTTCCTTCTCGGGGGAGACCCTTAATTTAATTAGACTTTCAACTTATTTGAATCTTCTCCTCCTTTTTACAAAAACAAATAGAACATATTTCTCCAGCTCCTCTTCTTTAGATAGTAGCTCGTTCTGTGTTCACGGACTTTTCTTCACCCCTTTGCAACTGTCACTTGCACTGTTCTCCCCTGTACTTCCAAGGTGTAGGCAGAAGTTGCCGTGTTCATTTCAGCACGTTTCCTTAGAGTCTCTTCTCTGTTCTTTTTCTATACCCACAACTGTTCTGCTGCATCTAACGTATAATCAACTTGTTCCAAATTTTATTTTCATGTGAATATTGACTCAAAATCTCCAGGAAAAATGAAAATGTTAAGTGTTTGTCTTTTTTTGTCTCTTTGTCTCTTCCTCATGTCATTGGTTTTTAACACCATCCTTTCTTATTACCCTCTCCATATTTCCACCCTGCACAAACCTACTCAGACTCAAGCACACACAAATCCATAAAAATAAGTCATAAATATGGAATAGGCAAACATGGAAAAGCATTGAGTCAGAAACACTCAGGGCTGAAAATAGAAACTGGAGCAATAGAGAGAGGAACTTGACAGAGACCCAACAGAGAGAAAAATCTAGATTTTTAAAAACTGATTTAAATAATAAGAGCTAAGGTTATTGAACAAACCATAATTCAATTTTTAATGAATTGACACTGAGAGACCTTCACAGCCTGGTCTTGCTCTGTGAGGGCGCTGACACCAAGCCTGTGTCCACAACTTAGCTGCTCCTCTCCTTCTCGATCTGAGTATTCAGTAAGGATCTATTAAGTGAATGACTGAATATAATTTCCCTAAGAATATGAATGCCAAATCAACTTACTCTTGTGAGTTCGATGTGCAGACCAAAGAGCAAAATTCTGTGATCACAGAATTCGTCCTGCAGGCCACTTAGAAAATAGGGGTTAGCTTGGTTCCATGGTGACGAGGTGGAATTGTGGGAGTCTGATCCTCTCCCTGCTGACCTTTCCGAAATGGAACTGTTTCTTCTTTTCCTAAAATTGGAAAAATTGTTGATTTTCTAGTCTTCTTTACAATTTTACCCTGAAAGTTTTTATGCCATGTGGTATGCAGGTATAAAGCAAATAAAACCAACAATTATACCATAGTGGGATTGTAAAATTATATAAACACAGAGAGATACATAACTTAGACTGGGATAAGGGCAAGACGAATGTGGGAAAGAGTGCATGAAATAATAGTTCTTAGTTTAAGAAAAAGATGCTAGTTCAATCACAGCAAAAGGAATTCAAATAACTGCATATAAACACAAATCACCGACGTGCACTCAGAGACCTTTTATAGCTTCATTTTACTGAAGCAAGGTGTGTGTGTGCGTGTGCGCACATAAGGGATAGGGTAGTCGGGACAGATAGGAATTAGTGAGGCAGTGAGACATTTGGAAGTATTTTATAAATGTGGGAAAATTCAGTTATTTTGTAGAAAAGTGGGATGATTTTTTACAGGGGTGTGGCATGATCAAATATGCCCTTTAGATAATAATTTGTCAGCAGGGTTTGAACAGATGGGAGTATGAGCATTTTAACAACAGTGAAAACCTGTTAAGAACATTTTAGAGTAATAGACATGAGATAATAAGATTATGATTGAGGGATATGGCACTGGGGACAGAAAGATGGGTTACACAGGAGAGATATTTAAGACCGAATATAGTATGTTAGAGCTGAAACAACATAAGCCAATTCCCAGCTTGGCCATTCATTAGCAATATGATCTAAACAAATTAATAACACTCTACAGACCTCAGGTAGGAATAATAATACCATCTTAAAACTTATGGAATGAAGTATTTAGGAATCTCAGGTCAAGAAACTTGTATGGTATATGACCACCGATGCTCAGTCAATGATAGGAGTTTGAATTATGTGCGTATATAAAATAATAAGATTTGGCCACTGATTAGATATGGACAGTATAAAAGAAGTAGAAATGTAGGATGAGTCTGAGTTTTGTGACCTGTGATCTCATTTACTAAGAAAGGCAATGAGAAGTAGAAACAGAAATTTCCACAAGAAAAAAAATATTATAAGAATATTTTAAATTCCTCTAACTAAAACAATATTGATATGAAAACCGTATCTAATCCTTATTTTTCTTCATAACATCTTCTGACAACCTTGTGTTTATTTTTGGTTAATAATATAGTATAGCGCTGAAAATTATAGACTCTGTACAAAGGATGTTTGGATACAAACTCCAGCTGCATCATTTACTAGCTGTGCGATTTCAGGCAAGTTTCTATATTACTCTACTTCCTCATATGTAAAATGGGAATACTATAATAATAGTATTCACCTTAGAGAGCGGTTGTAAAAATAAAAGAATGCCACATTTGTAAAGCACTTCCAATAGCAGGCTGCTCTGTTGGAAGAACAGCAAATATATAAGATACTTTCTATTTTCATTAGTTACTTGTTTTCCCCCTAAAGAATGTATTCCTGTTCTCAATCTCCTTTCTCTTTCTACATCTTTCTATAACCCTCTTGATTCCAAAAAAAAAGAGAGAGAGAGGGAGAGAGAAAATAAGCTTAATTAGGATCTAATAGAAGCCCTTACTATTGGTTAATATGGCATGTTAAAAGACAAGATCTTTTTACAGAACAAATCAGATCTGAAGGATGGAGAGTACCACACACTTACATATACATACATAAGCATATTCACTATGGGTGTATGCACTTGACAAATGAAATTTTACCTCTGCACTTGACAAATGAAATTTTATATGCATAGGAGATTTGCAAGGTGAATGCTGCTGAGATTTACAAGACTTAGAATCCTCAAAGATGAAACATTCTCCTCCAAGAGATTTTTTTTTAAAAACTTTCTTATAAATGTCTAATAAAAGAAAATTCTTATATACCTAAATCAAAATGTCAACACTTTAACATAGGTCTGTTGATGATAAGGTTTGGCACAGAAGCACCTCTATACATTTTTTAACACCTAAATATAAAATAGTTTAACTTTTGGTAAATACAGTTGCATTAGTAAAGAAAGTTTTTTATATTTTTAAAAATTATGAGAGCTCGGAGTTTTAAGAACCTTATAATTTACTGCTTCACAGAATATAACTTTAAAAAAATACCACCTACTATGGTTTATGTGGTAAATAACAGATTTGGAGGGCTATACTATAATTTATAGTAAGACAGTAAGTTACTGATTCTGATAAAGTTTCCCCTTTTAATTCTAAGCATTCCTTCTCTAGACACCTGTAGACAGAATTATAGTTCAGAGGGAGCCATGGTTAATTACGTCTCTCAGCTGGAATGCCCATATTTTGACCAATAGACTGAAGAGCAATTGATTCCAGGGCCCAGCATCTGCAGCTTTGGAACAACAACTTCCTCTTATGTGTCCACTGAACTTAATCAGGTTCTCTAGCGCCTATTTCATAAGTGGTATTAGTTTAATATTTTAATGATACTATCAACATTACAAGTACTAGAGCAATTTGAAATTAGAATAGATGCAAATGGCAGGTCCTATTTATTAGACATTTAAAAGAAAAAACAAGTTGTGCATGACAACTAGACCATTTCAGCAATTCTTAGATATACGTGTACATACACATTTGATAGAGTTTTCTTCAGACATATTAATGTTACTTGCATGTAAATTCTACTAGAATGGATGCATTATTCCACTGTTCTACTTTTATTTTTCCATATCAACGCTGTGTTTTTGAGAACCTTTCAAACTTACATAGCTCATTTCTTTAAACTGCTATACTGCTTTTAAGAAGATCTGCACATTACCTGTAGGAGACTGAAAGTTTGAATGACAGTGTTTCTCATCTGAAAGCATGGAGGCCAGAAGGGTGTAGCACAGAATTTTTCAAGCACTGAAAAAGAACTGTTAATCACCACTTTTTTGTAATGTCTACTCTTATTTTCCATGGTTTCATGATATACATGAATATGTTTCTGAATTCTATATATCATTGCTCTGAGTATCTTTTTCTGATTTAGTATAGCACAATTTTAATTATCTAGCTTTATAAAAAGAGTTGGTATCTGGAAAGCAATTCCTGTTCCCTGTTTTTAATTTATTCTTGGATACTTTGGGCCATTTATACTTTCATATATATTTTATAACCAGTTTGTTAACTTCTACAAATGCTTGTTGGAAGTTTAACTAGAAGAGTGATATTTTCAAGAAAACAGGTCTTTTTATTAATGAAAATACTATATCTCCCCTTTATCTTAGGACATACATTATATGTTTCAATAATCTCTATTCTCTCTTTTTTTATTGAATCATAGCTGTATACATTAATGCAATTATAGGGTACAATGTGCTTGTTTTATATACAATTTGAAATACTTTCATCAACCTGGTTAATATAGCCTTCACCACATTTTCTTAGTTATTGTGTTAAAACATTTATATTCTACCTTAGTAGATTTAACATGTACCCTTGTAAAATGATCTCTATTCTTACAGAGATTTTTCTCACTTTTACATTTACTTCTAGAGACCATTCATAAGGTTTCTCCCATAAGCTGCAGCTTGTAACTCCTTTTATTGCTTAGTCTCTATGTGTTTGTAGAGTTCCTGTTTTCTTTCTGTTGTTGGTCTGAGGAGATATTTGATATGATTTTAATCTCCTTATATTTAAGAGTTATTGTTTGACTTAACTCATAATCTTCTTGTGTGCTTGAGAAGAATATGTATTCTGCTGCTGTTAGGTGGAAAGTTTTTTATATGTCTGTTAAGTACAGATGGTCCACAGTGTTGTACAAGTCAACTATTTCCTTATTGATTCTTTCTTTGCCTATTCTGGTTTTTTTTTTTTTTTTTTTAATTGCTGGAGCTTTCTCAGTGTGCCCTTTTCTCCTCCCACTACTCTACTGTCCTCAATTCAAGAATTCACCAGGCTCTGCCTGCGTTTCCCCTTCCTGCACCTTCTCCTGGAAACTTCCTTAAGACAATAAGCTCGAGAAATTGTAAAACTCACTTTGTTTTATCCCTCTCTCTCAGAGGTGGTCTTTTATTGCTTGGTATTCAATATTTTAGAAAAACATTGGTTTTATATATTTTTGCCAATTTGTTTTGTTTCAGACTGGAGAAGTAGACACACTCCCCATTACTTTACCTTGGCCCAAAACAGAACTCAGCACAACGTCATTAGCTTTTTAATCTTTGATTTTTAATGAGATTTGAAATAGAGATTTAATGTGCTTTCTTTAGTTGTCCTTTATGAGAAAATTATTCCCCCCAAATGTGATCAAGTTTATCTATTACATATATGTTAAATAATTGCTTTAAGTTCTATATATAAAAAGTTAAAGAATCTCAAATACATTCAAACAAATGCCACAATGTACTATATATAATAGATGAATACATGAATATATTTTTATTAGATCTATATTCTGATAAACATTATTGAAATTGGGATGTAGAAGTCTTCTACTATTGTTTCATTGTGGTCAATATCTCCCTTCAGATCAGTCGATAGTTGTTTGTATATTTAAATGTTTTTATGTTCGGTGCAATTTTTTCTAAATTGCACATGAATTTTATGTACCCTCCATATATTTACAATTGTCATAGTTCCATGTTTTCCTACCCTCAAGTTACTACCTTCAAAAAGGGAGGCATGAGACTCTTTTATAACACCTTAGACTAGTTCCTAATCAGTTTAATTTTACTTTATGTAATCTATGTGACTAGGTTCTTTCTTTAACTATTTTTCTAAGATCCTTTGATTCTTTTTATATGTATTTTTAATAATTTTATAATATGCCATTATGCAGGCAATTGCTAATAGATATTCATTTTGTTTTTTAATTTTAAACTATTATGACTAGTGCTTCTGTTAACAGTCTATGAAAGAAATATATGAATGTTCTTGTTGAGTAGCCTCTAACTAGGAAGGAAATTGCTACATCATGAGGTAGTCATATGCATAGCTTTAAAAAATACTACCATCGGCTCAGAGCCTGTGGCTCAACGGGCTAAGGCGCCAGCCACGTACACCTGAGCTGGCAGGTTCGAATCCAGCCCCCGGGCCCGCCAAACAACAATGACGGCTGCAACCAAAAAAATGGCCGGGCGTTGTGGCGGGCGCCTGTAGTCCCA
>CAUYON010078819.1:0-41621 GCA_963573935.1 Arctocebus calabarensis
TTAAAAAAATTATACATCAACTTGGGAGGCTGAGGCAAGAGAATCGCTTAAGCCCAAGAGCTGGAGGTTGCTGTGAGCAGTGTGACGCCACAGCACTCTACCAAGGGTGATAAAGTGAGACTCTGTCTCTACAAAAAAAAACAAAAAAATTATACATCAAGATCAAGTAGGCTTCAGATAAGTGATGCAAAGATGGTTTAACATACACAAATCCATAAACTTAATTCACTATATCAATACAAGCATAAACAAAGACCATATGATCCTCTCAATATATGCAGAAAAAGTATTTGATAAAATTCAATGTTCTTTTCTAACAAGATCACTTAAGAAAATAGGCATAGGTGGCATATTCCTTAAAATGATTGAAGCCATCTATGACAAATCCATAACTAATATCATACTGAATGGAGTAAAACTACAAGCTTTTCCACTTAGAACTGGAACTCCACAAAGATGTCCTCTATTGTCAATACTATTCAACATAATTTTTGAAGTTCTAGTCAATGCAATCAGGCAAGAGAAAGCTATTAAGGGTATCCAAATAGAAGCAGAGGAGGTCAAACTCTCACTATTTGCCACTGATATGATCTTATACATAGAAAACTTCAAAGACTCAACCACAAGACTCCCAGAAGTGATCAAGAAATACTGTAACATCTCAGGGTATAATATCAGTGTCCATAAATCTGTAGCCTTTGTTTACATCAATAACAGCCAAGTTAAGAGGCTCATCAAAAACATAATTCTTTCACAGAAGCTTCAAAGAAAATGAAATACCTAGGAATATACCTAACAAAAGAGGTGAAGGACTTCTACAAAGAGAATTATGAAACCCTAAGAAAGGAAATAGCAGAAGACATTAACAAATGGAAGAATGTACCATGCTCTTGGCTGAGAAGAATCAACATTGTTAAAATGTCTATTCTACCCAAAGCAATCCACAGATTCAATGCAATCCCCATTAGAACACCAACATACTTTGAAGAACTGGAAAAAATAGTACTTCATTTTGTATTGAACTAGAAAAAATCTTGTATAGCCAAGGCAATTTTTAGTAATAAAAACAAAGCTGGAGACATCACTCTACCAGACCTTTAAGTTATATCACAAGTCCACAGTAATCAATATAGCATGGTATTGGCACAAAAATAGAGACATAGACAAAAGGAACAGAATAGAAGACCAAGAGTTGAAGCCAGTCTCTTATAGCCATCTGATCTTTGATAAAGTAAACAAATGCATACTGGGGACGATAATCCCTATTCAATAAATGGTGCTGGGAGAACTGAATAGCCACATGTCAACGACTAAAACTTTACCCACACTTTTCACCACTTACAAAAATTGATTCAGGATGGATAAAAGATTTAAATCTAAGACATGAAATGATTAAAATCTGAAAAGAAAGTGTTGGAAAAACTCTTGAAAATGTCAGTCTAGGGAAGGATTTTATGAAGAAGTCTTTAGCAGCAATCACAACAGCAACAAAAATAAACAAATGGTAGTTAATTAAACTGAAAATCTTCTACACAGTTAAGGACACCACAATTAAAGCAAATAGACAACCTTCAGAATGTGAAAAGATGTTTGGATGTTCTGAATCTGACAAAGGCTTGATAACTAGGATCTATATATAATTCAAATTAATCAACAAAAAAAAGAGCATGCAAAAAACCTTCTCCAAAGAAGACAGATGAATGACCAACAGACACTCATTATCGATAATCCTTAGAGAAATGCAAATCAAATCCACTCTGAGACACCACCTAACCCCAGTGAGAATATCCCACATTACAAAGCTGTAAGTTGCTGATGCTGGTGTGGATGTGGAGACAGGGGACCACTTCTACACTGTTGGTGAGACTGCAAACTAATACAGCCTCTTTGGTAAGAAGTACGGAGAATCCTTAAAGAACTCAAATTAGACCTATTTGATTCCACAATTCTATTACTAGGCATCAACCTAGAAGAAAAATAATCATTTTATTATAAAGACATTTGCAGTCAATTGTTTATCGTAGCTCAATTGACAATCATCAAGATGTAGAAACAACCTAAAAACCCATCAATCCAGGAATGGATTAACATAGTGTGTGGTATATGTATACCATCGAATACTATCTGGCCATTAAAAAAGAGATAGACTTTACATCTTTTGTATTAACCTGGATGGAGTTGAAACACATTCTTCTTAGTAAAGTGTCAAAAGAATGGAAAACCAAGTATCTGGTGTACTCAATACTAATATGAAGCCAGTAGATTATCTAATACATGCACACTCATAAGAGAAAAACTCAATTCAATTCAAGTTGTGGGGAGGAGGGATGTGAGAGGGGAGAGAGAAGAGGGGGGGAAAGGGGTTGCTGTGCTCCCACTTAATGGGCACAATGTCAAGGTGTATGGCACACCTTTTGGGTGTGGGACACAACTACAAGAGAGACTCTACTTAACAAATGCAAATATTGTAATGTAGTTGTTTGTACCCTCACATTAACCCGAAATAAGTAAATAAATAAAAATGATAGAATGTGAATGTTTGCTTTTTTGGAGTGATCCCACAGTTCTCTCGGGGAGTGATCCATTTTTGCTCTCCACTTTACTTCATCTTTGAGCATTTGGGAGAGTTCAAAAGCTCTGTCTTCAACATTAGCGATCCTTTCTTCTGCCTGCTCCATTCTATCACTGAGGGATTCTGCTGTATTTCTCAGGTCTTTGATGCAAATTCTTGCCTCAATTTGTCAAAGTCTTTAGCGATTTTATCTCTGAATTCATTAAATTCTCGAGACAGCTTTTGAATTGCTCCTTAAATTTCTAATTTCATCTTTAGTTCAATTCTGTTAATCTTATTTGCCATCCAAATTCTGAACTTAATTTCTGACATCTCAGTCATTTGTTTATGAATGGGATCTTCTGTTGCATCTCCTTTGTCATACCTTGGGGGTGCTGATCTACTCTGATTATTCATGTTGTCAGAGTTTTTCCACTGGTTCCGCCCCATAGTTATTTTTCACCATTTGGCTAGAGAAGCTGGTAAAGTGAAATTGAATTGAGGGCTCCTGGTGTTGTAGTTAACTAGCCCTTTACCAAAGTGCTGGAACTATTGAGTGTGGTTTTTCCCCTATGGCTTTACAAAGGCCCTGTTCAGTACTACAGCCTGAGATTCTGGGGGCCCATTTGGTATGATGGGGCTGGGTGGTTCTGTCTCATATTCAGCTAGATTCTGACCAATCCTAGTGAATCAGTGACTTTGGGTTGGAATCTCAGCTGTGGACAGATACAAGCATTAAGACGCCCTGCTCTCCACATGCAACAACTGGAAGAGAAGAATCAAACCCTCCCGTACAGTACAACCAGGGTTTAATCTTGGAGAGTCCCCAGATGCTTGGCCCAGAACATATTTCCAAACCAATTGTCCCAGTCAGCACAAGCCAGTGGGCAGTGCCTCCGCCGCTGCTGCTGCCTCCACCGTGCTATGGTAGCGCTGCACCATATTGAAACCAGAGCCACTCTAGAGTATTCCATCATCTGGTGGCCAAGAGCCACTGCACACTTTACAACCCTGAGCCTTCATCTTCATTCTGCCAAGCCCACAACAGTGTTAGAACACAACCACCCTAGCAGTGCAGAGCCTAGGCCTGGTATCTGCTGTGACACTGGCCCCGGACAGTAGGGAAAGCAACTGCCACAGACCTTATTTCCAGGCAAAGGAACAATCTGACAGTCCTGCCCCTGGTGAGCCTGCCCCTGAGTTGACCAAACTGCTGCACGTCCTCTAATGAGCAGGGGACCCCCTCAGGCTTCTGAGCAGTTGAAATGCTCCCAGCCTGTCAAAACATCGATGTGCCTGTACCAGCGGCTTGAGTAACAGCCCTGAGATGTCCTAACACCTGCAGAAAAGGCCTTGATTTGTCCAACAGCCCTGTGCCTATAATCAGAGCTGGAGAAATAGCTCTGCAGACTGCCTTTGGCAGGGAAATCTTCAAGCCAGCTGAGCAGTTAAGCACCTACATTCCAGGTTCAAGAAACAGTCCAGTGAGCCACTCCCTACAGAGGCACATTCAAGCCAAGGGAGAAATTGTTTGACCATGTCCTGGGCCTGAGATACAGCCCCAGGAGTTGCCCCCAGCAGACATGACCCAAGGCCAGTTAATAGCTGTGTGTCGGCACACTAAGCCTGAGAAATAGTCCCATGGAAACCCCTTAGAAGGCCAGGCTGGCAAAGCAACTACATGCCCACGTTTCTGGTCAGAGTAACAGCTCCACAGTCCCAACTCTAGTGAGCTAGACCTGAAGTTCACTGACCCTCCAAGTGCATGCACATGTCCCTAACCTGAGAAAAAGTCTTGTGACTTCCTAGCAAAGCTACACCAATGTCACCACAAACTCTCTCAACCTAGGCCGCTGAGAAACTCACAACTGTCACGAGTGTGAATTATAGCTGATGAAACTACAGAGACTGGCACACACTGTACTCACCTGGAACCAAGGCAATGCCCTCCACTAAACCAACACCCCAGGCCCATAAAGACAAATAAGTCCTTCCCTATAAAGCTTACTTCATAAAATTAGAAGAGGCACTATTTTTTTCCAGATGCATAGAAATCAATATGGGGATACATAAAGCAAGGAAATATGACAAATACCAATCATAAGAAAATGTGTTAAATGCCAGTAATAGAATTCAAAATAATAATTATAAGGAAACTCAGTGAGATACAAGATAATACAGATAGAAATTTCAGTGAAATCAGGGAAATGATTTATGTTTTGAATGAGAAATTTAACAAAGAGACAGATATCATAAAAAAGAGTAAAACAGATGTCCTACAGATGAATAATTCAATGTTGAAATAAAATACAACTAAGAACTTCAACAATAAGCTAGATGAAGCAGAATTGCAGAACTTGGTGACAGATCTTTTGAAATAACATGGGCAGATGATAAAAGGAAAGAAGAAAGAATAAAGAGAAAGAAAAAATTTACAAGATTTATGGAACACCATTAAGCAAACACGTATTTGTATTACGAGAGTTACAGAAGGACAAAAGAAAGGAAAGGTGAGGAAAACCTATTTAATGAAATAATAGCAGAAAACTTCCTAAGTCTTGGGAGAGATACGGGCCTGCAAGTCAGGACTCCATTCATATAGGTCCTCACTGAGGCAGATTATAATCAAATTGTCAAAAGTCAAAAACAAATAAAGACTTTTAAAGGTAGCAAGAGAAAACCATCAATTCACATATAAGGGAATTTCTATTAGACTAACAGCATATTTCTCAGTAGAAATTCTGCAAGATATGCAAAAATAGTATGATACATTCAAAGTATTGAAATAATAAACTGCTAGACAGCAATTTTATATTCAGCAAAGCTATTCATCAAAAATGAAGGCGAAATAAAATCTTTTACAGATAAGCAAAAACTAAGGGAATTCATTACCACCAGACTAGCTGTACAAGAAATACTCAAGGGAGTCTTAATATGAGACCAGCACACTTTCTCTGTGTGATTCTGCTACCTGGGGGTCTTACATAAGGAAGTAAAAAGATGATGACGACCATCATGAAAAAAATGATGAGTCTATAAAATTCACTGGTAGAGTGAACACACAAAGGAAAAAGAGAAAGTATCAAAACGTATCAATATAGAAGACCACCCAACCATAAAAATAAACAATAAGAGAGGAAATAAAGAGCCAAGGATATACAAAGTAATCTTACCTGACCACAATGGAATAAAAGTAGACATGAATAAGAATAGAAACATTCAAAACATTCAAAACATATGGACATTAAATAATGTGCTTCTGAACAACCAAAGGGTGGAGGAAAAAATTAAGAATCAAATTTTATAAATTTCCTGAAACAAATGAGAATAGAAACACAAAATTCTCAAATCTATTGAATACAATAAAAACAGCGTTAAGAGTCAAGGTGAGGGCAATAAATACCTCTATCAAAAAACTGGAAAGATTTTAATTAAATAACCTAGTAATGCATTTTCTAGTTTCTCAAGAAAACTAGAAATACAAGAATAAACCAAGCCCCAAATTAGAAGAAAAGAATAATAAAGATCACAACATAAATAAATAAAATTGAGACTTAAAAGATTTTCAAAAGTTCAATGAAACAGAAAGTTGATTTTTTAAAAAATATAAACAAAATTGACAAGCCAGCTTACAAAAGTCATTATAAGCATGAGCACCTTCATGTTTATTGAAGTACTATTCACAATAGCCAAGATAAAGAATCAACCCGGGTATCTGACAATAGATGAATGGATAAAGAAAATGTGGTCTATATACATCATAGAAGACTGGTCAGCTATAAAGAAGAATGAAACCTCATCATTTACAGCAACACGGGTGGGACTGGAGGTGATTATGTTAAGTGAAATGAGCCAGAAACAGAACATCAAACATGCGGAAGCTAAGAAAAATTGATCTCAAGGAAGTAAAAACTGCAACAGAGGACACCAAAGGCTGGGATGTGTAAAAGGAAGGGAGGGGGTGATAGGGAGAGATTTACAAATGATACGAATTATAGCTTGATAGGAAAAGCAAGGTCCAGTGTTCTGTACCACTGTAGATGACCACAGTTAACAATAACCTAGTGCCAAACAGCTAGAAGAAAAGTTCCCAACACAATGAAGTGATAAATATTTGAGAGGAAGGATACGCTAATTACCCTGATCTAATCTCTACACATTATACGTACCCAAACATCACTATGCACTCCCTAAATAGGTACAATTACTGTTTGTCTATTAACAAAAAAAGTTTTAAAAACCTGCCAGAAGGAAAAGGAAAGGAAAAGAAAAAGATACCATTGGTAATAGTGTAAAATACTAATAACTTGTGAGGATGCTAACAAAATACATACGATAAATACCTTTATGTAGAAACTATGTGATTGCAAAAAATAAAAGAATGTCTAAGTTTTTATGAATTCCACTTGCATGGAAGACTCAATGTTTAGAGACGTTTATTATTACCAAATGGATGTATATGGTCAAAGCAATTTCAATCAAAAGAATAATTGTGTTTGTGTGTAACTTTGGGTATGGAACAGTCAATATTTTTATTTTCCTACATAAACATCTCATCCCCTAATGATGAGGTAGGTAGAAAAAGAGGGAGTAAAAAAATAAAAAAAAAAATTTTTTTTTTTTTGAGACAGATTCTCAAGCTTTTGCCCTGGGTAGAGTGTCGCGGCATCACAGCTCACATCAACCTCAAATTCTTGGCCTAAGGGATCCTCTAGTCTCAGCCTCCCAAGTGGCTGGGACTACAGGTGCCTTCCACAATGTCTGGCTTTGTTTTTTGTTGCAGTTGTCATTGTTTTGCTGGCTCAGGCCAGGTTTAAACCTGCCAGCCACGGTGGATGTGACCTGTGCCCTTACCCACTGAACTACAGGCACTGCCAACGCCTGGCTATTTTGTTTGTTGCAGTTGTCATTGTTGTTTAGCTGGCCCAGGCTGAGTTTGAACCCATCACCCTTGGTATATGTGGCTGGCACTGTAACCACTATGCTACGGACTCCGAGCCAGTATTGGTAAATTAATAAGCTGCCTCTAAAGTTTACATAGAAGTGTAAAGGGCCAAGTATAGTCTAACTAGGATTGAAGTAGAAGGACTCACTCTACTGGAAATCAAGAATTATTACAAAGCCACAGTGGTTAGAATTGTGTGGAGTTCTGTGCGCATCAGAGGTAGACTTCTAGACCAATGACAGAGACACTGGAGTCATGACTAAGTTGAACCTGGTGGGGCTTGGCTGGTTGCAAAGACAGCATGCTCACACCTGAGAAAACTTTTCCAATCCTTATGCTGGGAGCATGGAGGACATCAGCTATGAGGGGCCAGCCCAGCAGAGACCTCAGCAGCAGATCCAGACTGCAGGTTGCACAGCCTTGCTACTTGGGCCCTATGACCTAGCTGACTTAGCCTATCAAAGCAAAGCTATCACGTGGGGAAAGATGTTGTGTGGCATTTATGGTAACCCCCAAAAGGAGAATCACTGCACAGATGCCTAGGCTTCTCAAACAAGACTGTGCTATATGCAGCAGAGAATTATAGATCTTTGATAAACAGAGCCCCTGACCATGGTTAAGCTACAAAGGGAAGCAATCAGCTGTGTGGCCAGAGCTGAATATGCAGGATGCCCAGACACCATGTCAAAAACAAACATGTACCATCACCTCTGCCTCGGAGCTCACCTCCCACCAACGAGGGATTTTATGAGCAGCTGGTGGAGATGCAAAAGCCCCCAGCTTGGCTTGCGGACAGATTGGATTGGCTCTGAATGTGGGCAGAAGGGGAAAACAGATGTGGCTATGTTGACCTGCACTCAGGAACGGCCCTGAAAGGCAGCAGTGTAGGATCTTTTCCTACTGGTAGAACATCCAGACAGATACCTGGTCAGATGATTTTGGGGGAAAGAGAGGCTGCCTGAGGTTATAACACACACGTGGTCTCAGAAGCCATGACCTGTCCAGCTGGCCACGGACTGGGAGGAAAAATATTGGAAGGCTGTAACTCATTTTGCTTCCTTCATTCCAATAGAGAACTTTAGGCTTTCATTTGTTTTCTCATAGAGTAAACACAACTCAAAACTCTCTCTTATCTAAGATCATTTAAGTTGAAAAAAAAATTGAGTTATGTTTACAATAGCAATCTCAGGATTGTTACTGTCAAATTTGTTTTTAGACAGATAATTGTGACAAATGTTATATTAAATATTGGTAAACTAAGCTAATTTTCATTCACTGCATTTGATCTCTGTGATTCTTTATAAATCTCCTGTGTTATTTTCAATTCGAGATTCTGCATGTAATAAGACTAAACTTTGGCTTATACCCTGATATCCTCTGGCTCATCTCCAGAGGCAGAGTTTATCTTGTTGTTTATCTCTGTGTCAAGGGAAATGGTCTAATCAAATACTCCTTTAGGCAATCACAGGCTACATGTTCTCTGATGGCTTTATAAGCAATATAACAGAACATTTACTTATAAAAAAGGAACATTAAACTTTGCTTTATTACATAATTTTGGGAAACTAGAATCTAAAGTATAAAATGAAGGGAGTTAAATAAATATATGTTCTTTATAATAATATACAGTGTTTCATATTTTTACTATTAACTACTACCTTGATCTATAGGTTAATAAATGATAGTTTCTGGTATTTACTGCTTGCCTCAAGAACACTTCTTGGCTTAAACCTGCGCTGTCCAATGTGGCACCCACCAGTTGCATCTGGCTGTTGAGAAATCAAAATGTAACTCATCCAAATTCAGTCAAGCTGTACGTGTAAAATACGAACTGCATTTTGGTGATAAAGCATAACAGAAATGTAAAATATTACCTTAATAATTTTTATGACAATTACATGTTAAATGATAATACTTTTGATATATTGGATTAAATAGCATATATCATGAAACATACTTTTACCTGTTTCTTTTTCATGTTAGTGCCTTTTAAAAATGTATTTCTTTTTCCAGTGGTATTAAAATTTAAATTTTAACTCTTTTACAAAAAATATTCGGATTAATATAAGGATCCATACAATTAGGTTACATTGTTTGCATTTGTTGGGTAAAGTCCAATTTGCAGTGAAGCCCCCTTTACCCAGGAGGTGTACCATGCACCCGTGCATTGTACCTAATAGGGAAGAGGTTATCACACCCCTCCCTCTTCTTGGATTTAAATGTATTTTTCTCGTGTGAGCATCTACTATTTTTATATTAACATTGAGCACACTGGATGCTTTCTTTGCCATTCTTGTGATACTTTACTTAGGAAGATGTTCTCCAAATCTCATCTTTTTTTTTTTTTTTATTTTTATAAATGTATCTACTCAAAAATTTAGAATCACATACATAATTTGCACTCGTGGCTTGCACTGTATTTCTACTGGGCAATGCTGGTCTAAAATAATATTAGAAAAATTGTCAGGGTATCTGAACACACAGGTTCCAAGGATAATCTTTTAATTATGAACAGTGGTAGAAGTTGGCATTAGAGTCCTGGGTTCTGGGAACTCTAAGCATATGTCAAGTACTAGTCTGGAGCGGCATAAAATCTGTGTTAGTTAATGAGCTCCTATAATTGCCATTAATTTTATTGTTAACAAAATAAGGGTATAGTGTATAAAATATAATGAATAATGGAATTAAAATTGTGACACTGTTATGTCACCGAATCTCTTACCATTATTAAGTATAAACTCAGATTTTTACAGTCACCATGGTTTGTATCTTTACTTTTTGATTTACATGCTAGGCCCACCACTGTGTTGAATTATGAGAAGGGCTGGTGGGTAGTCAGTGAACTGAGAACAAAAGCAACACCCACCAGCAAAGCACGAAGCTCCCATAATATAGAAACAAAAATACCACCCAGACACTGGTTCCAGAGAGCTAGGATTCTCCTCTACTTTCCCCTGCTCCTGTTCACAGTCCACCTTCCTTCTATTCTGTCTCCTTAAAGAACTCTCCAATCTGTTTCTTCATCCACACATGCTTTTCTATTGCCTTGGCAAAGCCTCTTGTCATCTTTCCTGGGACAGTTACAGTGTCTGTGGCTTGAGTCCCAAATTCTGATTCCCTTTGAATCCTATTATTTATTCTTCAAATGTGTACCAACTCTTTTTTTTAATCCTAAAATGCAAATCTTCTCAGCTCCTCTATTAAAAGTTTTGTAAAATTCTGGACTGCCCATGTGATAAGATATGCATTGCTTAGAAAACATTCAACACTTGCCCTTCTGCCCACTGTACACTGTGGTCTCCACTTTGTCATCATGTTGGGCCACTTTGTGCTCTGCTAATGTAAGAGACCTGCCTGAGCCTTTGAACTTGTGTACACTGGTATATTTGCCACCCTGCTGTAACTTCCTTCCAAATGATCAACTTGTACAATTCTGAAGGTGTTATGGACTGAATTATGTCTCCCTAGATTCTATTAAGGTCCTGACTCCTGATGTGATGGTATTTGGAGATAGGGCCTTTAGGAGTTAATTAAAGTTAAACAAAGTATTAAGGGTGGGGCCCTAATCTAATAGAATTAGTGTCCTTATAAGAAAAGACACAAGAGAGCTTGTTCCTTCTCTCTCTCTCTCTTTGTGAGCACACAGCTAGAAGGTAGCTACCTACAAGCTACTAAGAGAGCCCTCAACAGAACCTCACCACATGGGCATCCTGGTCTTAGACTTCCAGCCTTCAGAACTGCAAGGAAACAAATGTCTGTAATTTAAGCCTCCCAGACTGTGCATTTTGTTATGGCAGACTGAGATGATGATAATACAGGAAGCTCTGCTCAAACCTTGGTCTCCAGAGAGTGTATTCCAATTCCAAGACTGGGTGCTTTTCTTCTCTTTACACACAAAACCTGATATGTTAATCAGAGTCCACATCATGTTGTGGTTACTGTCATTTTTATCTTCTATAGTACTCTGTGAACTCCTTGAAGGCATGGAAAGCCTTCTCTTCACATTTGTATTAAAACCTCCAGCACTTAGTATTTTTTAATGTTGAAAGAGGTATAGGATAGAGGTGATGTTTTGTTGGTTTAGCATATAGGAGTGATTTATAAAAATCTTCCAAGGCAAATAAAGAGTATTTTGGAGAATAAATTTTTTGTAGAGTTCTCGTAAGTAACTTCCAAGTTGAAGCCATTGGCCAGAGGGAGCAACAAGGTTCCTGGGCCAGCCAGCTGCTGTAACTCGAGGGACCTTGATGAGCCCTGTCTCACAGGACAGGTACAAGCCACCACACTTAGCCAATGCTCTCAGTGGGAGATGTCCCAATGAGGCATCCATATGAAAAGGATTTGCTCTTTCATCCTGTGACATCAGATGCATAAGCTTAATGGAAGAGAGTAAGAAGGGATCGTTAGTTGTCAGAACATGGTAACCCAATCTCTCAGAGAAACCCCAGGGATTGTGTATTTTGGATGCCTGTGTAGCCTCGGTAGCACTGCTACTGCTGTTCGGTTTTCACACTTTCTCATTGCAAAACTAACAGGGTCCACTGTAGGTGCTGTCACCAAGGAAGCAGGCTGGACAATGGATTGTAAGCTCGAAGCTTGCAGGAGGTGGGCCTTCCCATACCAGTGTGGGAGGGGGAGGCCCAAGCAACCTCCTGCAGCAGCTATTTATTGAGAACATACGCCCCTCCCCCAAGCCCCGTCCCCTTCATTGAAGTTCCACAGCTGATCAATTTCCAGTTGCCAATGTCTCTTCATTAATGTCCAGGTACTGCCACTTTGTGTCTGCAAGCCTACTGTCCCGTCAACCGCACTTTGTCATTTTAAACCTGCTGTCCCAGTTCCTACATACCTTTCTACATAGGTTGCTACATAAGTTGTTACACAGGTTGTTACATATCTTACTACGTAGGTTGTTACATATCTTATTACGTAGGTTGCTACATATCCTGTTACATAGGTTGTTACAAGTCACTTTTCTCATGTTTGGCAAGGGATGTGTCATTTATTCCCCCCCACACATGCATTTTGTAAACTGAGTCAATTCTTTTCTACTTCACAGAGTGCAGGGGACAGAGATACGACGCCATGCAAGCTCCTTTCCTGTTTTTGTCAATTATCTTTCTCTTCCCATTTGTGCCCTACCTATCTGCTAATTTCCCGAACATGTAATGTTGAGTTGGTTGTACGCATTAGAGTTGGCAGAGTTTGACGGTGTGTTGGAGAGTTTTCAGGAGTGGAGGGTAAGCCTCTGGAAAGCCTGCTAAGTAGCCTGCTGGAAGAGTGGCAGGCATAGTTTATCCGTGACGCTATGTGCAGTTGGGCATAGCAAGTCCTGAGTTAGAATTCTGACTAGTACTGATTTCTTGTGTGGCCTCTGGTAAGTTACACGACTTCTCTCAGCCTCACAGTATGTAAAAGGGAAATCATGACAGTTGCCTTGTAGTGTCATAAAGAC
The DNA here is from genome assembly GCA_963573935.1 of Arctocebus calabarensis. Classification (NCBI taxonomy): domain Eukaryota; kingdom Metazoa; phylum Chordata; class Mammalia; order Primates; family Lorisidae; genus Arctocebus; species Arctocebus calabarensis. The sequence goes on from CAUYON010078819.1 coordinate 12,952, forward strand.
TGGGGTAATATGCATAAACCACTTGGTGAATGTGAGCAATTGATAAATGGGAACTATTATTAATAATACCCCCATTGGCTGTTATCCTTGGAAGACATTACTGGCAAGGAAGAATTTAAGATGACTAAGGCATATTGGAATTGTCAAGCAGGAAAGGACCTAAAGAGTTTGCTATTTTCTTTCTTTTTTTTTTTTTTCTGGCCGGGGGCTGGGTTCGAACCTGCCACCTCTGGCATATGGGGCCGGCGCCCTACTTCTTTGAGCCACTGGCGCCACCCCAAAGAGTTTGCTATCTTCAATTAGTGATGTCTAAATCATTTCTGATAGAGAAAGATAGCTCTGATTTTCTTTTTTAATATCTGAGAACGGAGACTTTCACACTTCATAAAAAATGTTTCATCATCATAATGGTTATAATGGTTAAAAAGTTCCTCCTTATATTCAGCGGAAATCTGGCTGGTTTTAATGCAAGCTCATTTCCTCATATTCAGCCCTTAGGGGAAATGGAGCTAAGTTGCTTGAGTCTCTCAGTTGAGAAAATCTCCACAGACTGAACACTGGAATCACCACTGCTGATCGGTGTCTGCCTGAGGCTAACTGACCAGGGGCTTCGAACAGTTCCTTCTGGACACCAGTCCCCATGGCTTTGACACATCTGATCCTTTTATATGAGGTGAGTTTATTTTCTCCACATTTGTATTCTTGAAGTCAAACTTACAGAATACAAGGGAAAGATGACTTCTCAAGCCTGCCCCTCCCCCCCAACAAATTACTTTGATGGCATGCTAACAAATCCCAGGGCTTATCATTAGAATAAAATTCCCTGTTATAAACAGGGGATTTAGAAAGGATTTTAGTATCTTTTGCGATGCAGCATGGTGGGTAAGCACAGTGTTCTGGAACCATCGAGGCTTACGTTTCCACCTCCAGCATGGCCTTTGGCAAGTCCCTGAACTTCCCCACGCCTCCATTTTCTCCTCTATAAGAGGGACAACACAAGTGCTAACCTCGTAGTGCTTCTGAGCTGACCCCAGGCCCCAGTTCTTCATGCCCTGCCCCTCAGCCCCAGTCTCTACCTGTGGTCCTGTGTCCTGGACCGTGTTCCTTCCTGAGTCTCCTTTCCAGTGAGCACGAGGCTCAGCTTCCCCAGGACAGTGTGCTGGAGGGACCCTGCAGGAGGAAGGGGACCCCGCTGCACAGCAGGTCCAAGGGGGAGGCCACTCTTCTCCAGCCTCACATCCAGAAATGTGGCCTTGTCTGGTGGCCTTCCGGACCTCTCTCCCTGTGGAGACCAGTGTCCCACAGGCTCCCACCACCATGCACCCCAATTCCCCCTGCAGCCTCCGCCCCCTGAGCGGCTGTACCACTGGCAGGTGACCGACTGCCTACACTCCCCAGGGCTGCTCTCTGCTTGCCCGGTGACAGCACACCGGCCTGCCCTGGTGCAAACCATCAAACGTCCCCACCATTCAGAGGCCACACTGCACCTTCTGCAACCAAGTCTGAACTCCAGACCCTGCAGGTTTGTCCTTCCTTTGGTGTTCTCCATAAGCCCTGGGCTACCACGGACAACATCTTTGTATGTTACAGACACTCTGTTATCAGAATTTAATAATTCTTTCCTTTTTTTTTTTTTTTTTGAGACAGAGTCTTGTTTTGTCCTCACCCCCTTGGGTAGAGTGCAGTGATGTGATCACAGCTCACTGCAACCTCAAACTCCTGGGTTCAAGTGATCTTCCTGCTTCAGCCTCCCGAGTAATTGGAACTACAGGCACCTGCCACAACATCCAGTTAATTTTTCCATTTTTTAAAGTAGAAACAAGGTTTTGCTCTTGCTCAGGGTGGTCTTGAACTCCTGAGCTCAAGTGATCCTGTCTCAGGCTCACAGAATATTAGCGTACAGGCATGAGCCATGATAACCAGCCCAGAATTTAACAATCCTTTGTATGAAACTTCTCCTGATTAACTGCCCCTGTGGCTTCTCTCTCCTGGCAGGACCCGGACTGATAGGACACAAGAGTGCTCCTCTTGGATGTCTGGCTGCAGGAGGCTTCGCTGACTGGAGGCCGCCCCAGCTGCTGTGCTGCTGTATCCCGCAGTCCAGGCTAAGCTAGGTCCCACGGATGCTCCCAGCTGATGATGGAGCACAGCAGGGCACCCAGGGCAGGCTTGTTCTTGGGTTATGTGGCGCCCTTTGTGGGCAGCCTTGGCTCAAGGACCCCCACAGACTCTAGTAAGACTGGCCTGTAGTCTGAGGCTTCTCCTACCCAACCTTCCTCTTCTCCCAGGCCTTTCTGCAGCAGTTAGACCTGCCCTGTCATCTCTCCCTGCTCCCCTCCCGTTTCCCCTCAAACCCGTCTTCCTATTCACCTCTCACAGATCTAATCCCATCTTGGTGTCTGCTTTCTGGAGGACCCAGGCAGGCCCAGTTGTAGGGCTTAAATGAATGAATACAAGTAAAGTACATGGTAGGTGCTTAATAAGTGTTGGATACGAAGATACTGAAGATGATGACGATTGGCCAAGGTGTCCGAATCCCTTCCTGTCAAAGTGTCAGTGCTAAGTAACACCTTGTTCTGTTTTCTAGGGGAGAAGTAACAACTACTGTGCAGGACAAGTCCCCCGGTGGCCCTGGCAACCCAGCTCTGTCCTCTCTCTTCCTGTGTAGCTCTCAGTAAGAACTGTAGAATGTGCTGGGACCCCAACATCCTGAGAGGAGGAGGAACAGCTGGGCTCTTCCCATTCCTTAGAACAGGACGTCTAGCAAGAATTTAGTCCAGTGAATTCAGCTGCTATCTGGCATTAAAACAGACAATGATTTGGGGAGATGCAACGTGGGCATGCAGAGACCAGGCTTCATCCATCCTGGGCAGCTTTTCTGAGCCTTGGGAACTGGCTTGCCATGAATCTCAGGTTTCTATAATTCCTTGCTCCTATCTGTAAGTAGAGAGTTGCTTCACTTGTGAGAATTTTCTGTCCACCGGGCTCATGCACCAGGCTCACTGCTGTTGGTCCCTGGCATTGGCAAGGCATTTGGAGTCTTCTCCTGGGATTGATACAAATGCTCCGTGAACCTGTTTCACGTTTCGTTTTTCTGATTACTACCAATCAGGGACACAGAGGGGCTGTTTGATGACCTCCCTGATTGGTGGTAGTTCTAAAACTTTTAATTCATCTTCCTTCTCTGCGTCCGACAATAAACACAGTGCCAGCAAGAAGCCCCACGTAGCGATTTGGAATGCTGTGTTGTAGTGTCCAAGAGACCTCCATATTTTATTTTGATATGCTGAAGAAATAGGTAGCAATGTGGGCAAACATCAGCTTTATAAGTTACAGGACATTCTTTTCATTTCAGAAAAGGATAATCTTTCTAATCTTTGTACCTCTGATTTAAGCCTAGAAGCAGCAGCGTAAACTGTTATCCGAGTTCTGTGGTCTTCCTGGTAACCCAAGATGAGCGATTTTCAACCCCTGTGCCATGAGAGGATCTTAGGTGAGCCACAAAAATTTTTAAAGATCACTAATTAAATCATTTTCCAGAGAAGTTCTAAGCACAATAAGTGTATTCTTTTTGTTTACTTTTTTTTTTTTGATCAACATAATTTAAGTATGCCATGGGAGTTAAACTACAGTTTAACTCAAGCTGTGCTGCAAGATAAAAAACCGTTGGAAAACAATGCCCTAGGTGCTACAGAACTAGTATTTCTCTATTATCATGACTGGTAGGAAAAATATGTTAGTTGTTTACAGTGTTTTTGAAATTGACTAAAAAAAGATCGCCTGTCTTCATGGTTGTAATTCAAAGTTAACAATAATGGAAAATTTATTTTTGGAAACTGTATACCGATCTGAGCATCCTTTTCACCTATGATGGAAAGAGTTGATCCTATCTCAGAGGAGGAAAAATAGTAGGTAAGAAATCTGAGACAGTTGTTTTCATCCTGTCTAAGGTGAATTTGATATGTGACACTGGCTGGCTTATCATTCCTGAGGCTTCTCCTGTGGCTCTGAGATACCCCTCAAGGACTCAGGTCACTGAAGGATGTGCAGTAATTCTCCCTGCCCAATTCTGACATGATTTGTTGTATTTACCACTACACAATATTCAGCATCTAGGGCTCTGGTGGCCTGTGTGTGACAGATGGATGGCATGTTGTGAATAACTGGTGCTAATTTTCTGCTAAGGAACTGATTGCAAAACGTTTTACTGCAAGTGAATAAGGAATGATTTCATAAGGTTTGATTCTCCAGGGAGCTCAAAGGGATGCATTTGGGACTTTCCAGGTCAATTCGGAGGCAGAGCCAGAATATGTGGCTAAACGTTTTGGCTGATTCAATCATAGCCTAAGTGTTGTGATTGGCAATAGATATTCTGCAAACTTGATTCAAACAGGGACAATTTAACCTCAGAGAGGTAACCTGAAGGGGGGTGCGCTGTTAGGATAATTTATTCTTTCAGTTATATTCTTGTTGGAGCAGAAGAGATGAATTTGGTAATTGGGAATATCTCTAGACTTGTATGCTTAGCCACATACACCATTAACATAACTGTCTCTTTCACTCGGGCCCTGGAAATAGTAGCTGTGATTAATATGCTCATCCATATGCTTTTTTATACCCTTTAAAAGTAAAAGATGATTTTTAAAGCATTAAACATGGATTGAAATTCATTCTGTAATCACACTAACAAATGGCATTTTGAAAGATATAGCAGAAAAACATTGTGCTAAGCAGAAATGGCAAGTAAGACATTGATTTCTTATGACAAAGAGAAGCTTTCTGCCTCCTCGTTTGCAATGGAAAGAAAGAGAATCCTAAAATATGCAATATAATCAGGCGCTTTCTTGTCTTTGGCAGAAAGCCAAAGCTATAGCTTTACATTGTCACACGAGATTCTGCATCCTTCTCTACTCCCTGCCTCCCCCCCCCCGCATATCCCCCCCCAAAGTGAGCTCTTCTTCCTCTGGTAGAAGCATGTTTGCATTTGCGGAGACACCCCCCAAACCCCATAGCATAGACCTACAGATGTTTTCAAGCCACTCAAGGAGCTGGGGCCCCCTGGAAATTTAAACTCTCCTCTGTACGCCCAGCTACAGAGAGCTCAGTGCGGAGAGGAGAGACCGGGGGACCCCTAAGTGCCTCTTGGAAGCCCACAGACAAACGCATGCTGAATCATAATCCACATGAGCAAACCACATTTTAAAATTTGAATGAAATAGAGTCAACCAGTAATATATTCTCAAATACATTCTTTTAAGATTTTTTTTTACACTGGGGTAAGCCTTGTGTGCTACTTTGCGGTTAAGGTGACATATTTATATAATGCTCATTTCTGGCGGAGAGTCTGTGATAAAGGGTATGTGTTCTTGGAAAGGTGTGTGTTAAAGAGAAAAAACACTGCAAATAATATTTTTCAGTTTAAACGAATAATGTACTACAAACAGGGTATGTGTTTGTAAGAGATATTATTTTTGTCCTATCCCACTGTGATTTTTGCTACATAAAGTAGGAGAGCATGGGCCAGAACCTCCCATGAGACCATGAGGACAGATAAAAGTTGGAAAAAACTGACCCAGTTATAGGTGTGCAAATCCAATCTGCTGTACAGGAGGCCTTGACTGTGCTTTCCCTGTGCCCCTTATTTTATGACAGTTGTCGTATTTGTCATTCCCAGTCCACCATCAGTTATACCTGACAGTCTATGCTCTTCATGAAGGCATAGCTCTGATTTGCTTGTTGCTTAATTTTCACAACTAATATATGCCCACACATAGTCGGTGCACAATCCATGCTTAGTAAGTGACATTCATACTAGGTGGAGAGACGAGTGGGTAGTGATCCTGGAGAGGGAGAACTGAGGTCAGCAGAGAGGCAGGTTTTGAATCCCAGGACACGGCATGTAGAGGTCATGGGACATCTGGAACTTGGGATATAAACAGGAGTCTGGCACTGGGCTGATGGCCATGGGATGACCCAAGGCAAGGTGGAGTAGAAGGAGGCTTGGCTGTAAGGGACTGAGGAACATAGACGCTGAATACAAGTTCAGTTTGATGCTCTGCCCGTCATGAAAAAATGTACCTACGTAGTTGTGGCCACTCTAGTTACCAAGTAGTGGCAAAGAGTGTGGACCTTGTGATCCAATTCCTTGGCCCCTGCTTCTGCCTCTGTCTCTTATTGACCGTGAATGGGTCAGTTAGCTACTCCTAGTTTCAAGTGGCTCCTTGGGAAAATGGTTATAGTACAGCCCTCTTGCCAAATAAAACACAAGCTTATTGTCTATTATAAAGACTATGTAAAAAATTTTTTTAAAATTCCATGATAGAAAAATTCTTTAAAATAGTAACCACAATTGGCTCAGCATTCTTTTGCAGTCCTGCATGGATTGGGGGAAGTTGCCTTGAACCTTTTTGGCCCCCATCTCCCACCTTCAAGTGCACGGGTAAACCTTGGATAAACCCTCTAAGATTCTGCAGAGGAAGGGAAGTAAGACTGTGGACAGAGGTACAGCCCAAAGCCTGAGCCCCACTCCCAGGGACCAACTCAGAGCACCAGCCTGCCCCATCTCCCGTGTTCCACTCAGCCAGACAGGAGCTGAGGAGAAAAGGCCCATCAGAGACAAAGACTGTGGATTCAGCCCATTAACGCCTCTGCCTGGCACCGCTTGGTGCAGACTGTGCCCAGGGACTGTTCCAAACCTGTCTCAGTCTTTGCCCTGGCCTGAGAATCTTGGTTCCTTCATTGGTCCTCTTCCCTTGGGTCCTTCTGTCAGGGCCAATGCTGCTGTGAGCTGGGCGAGAGTTTGTTCTGGAAGGAGGTCCTCCACTGATTTTTTTTTTTTTTTCTGATGGACCAGAACACTGCAAGTCCCAGACTGAAACACTCTCCTATCTTGCTGCATAGCCCGTTGGTTCCTTAGCTGTCCTCAGCTCAGATGTCATCTTCCCAGAGAGGGGAGGATGGAGGGTGACAACCTGCAGGCCTTGCCATTGATGACCTTGAACTGTGGAACTCTGTATCCCTGGTCAACCCTGAAGCTTTAGCCATTGGGTGACTGGGTGCTCAGGGACACTTTGCTCTTTCTCAGGCATCATCTAGCCCCAGAGAGTCTTGTTGGTCCCCATGGAAGGAGACATGTGTGAGGTTGAATATATTGGTGGCACCTTGGTAAGTCCATCTCATGCTCTTTAGAGAAAAGGATCTGCTATCTTTCACAACCTGAGCTGTGCAGTCAAATGTCCTCCTGCCAGAAATGTGAATTTCACGTGAGCAGGACATGCTGGTGGTTGAGAGGGCAGTAGAGGAGAACCTGGAAGGAAGTTCTGAGGAGGAAGTCTCCCCAGGGGACAGGGTTTGTTTGCTCATTCATTTGTTCACTCACTTATTCCACACATATTGATGAACCCCTGCCTGATGCAGGGTCTACAACAAGCTCTGTGATACAGTTTGAGGACCACCAGCTGGGTCCCAGTTTCATGGGACACCAGCAAACACCCGGTGTCCTGAACTTGAACTTCACCTTGCACCGGCTCGGCCATCTCCTAGCTTTTCTTTTCAGGGCTCTTGCTCAGTTACACTCCCATTTTTGTTTCTCCCTGTTGTCAGCTCGAGTTATTTCACTGAAGACTTCACATATTTTAGTGTCTTATGAACATATTCTCTTGATTCTCCCTCTTGCTTTCCAATGTGTGCCCAGGTCCCTGAGTCAAAATCTCTTTTCAATACCCTGATAGATGTAAACAGGTGAGCAATGATATACCTCTGTCAAGGGGCGGAAATTTCATATTAAAGTAGGGGAACAAAACTTTAAAGCCCCTGAGATGGACTTAATAGGTCCCATTTTATTAATACTGTTTTACTAAGTCCAGGTAATTTCTTCCTATTTCAAGAACCAGGCTTTAAGATATATATGAATCAATACAAATTTAATTTTTTGTACATTGCCTAATTTTGGTTTTATTTAAAATAGATGGTATTTTGGTGACTCTATGACCTGTCAAGGGCTTTGGGGTACCCCTGAGCCCCTAAAGTGTCACTTATTACATTAGTTGAATGGAAAAATGTGTTTTAAATTTGAAATGCATGGCAGTCAATAGCAGGATTTTTAACTCATTATAGAATAAATTGTGAAATTTATTTGGAAAGTCACAGTTATAAATCTACAAAATGCTGGCACTTTCATGCTGTTTTAAGACAGATCTCTCTTTCATGAATTAATTCTTCCGTTTTCACATTCCATGGGTCCCCTTGGGCTCCCTGTACTAACAGCTGGGGCAACAGTAGGCCCTGGAACTACATAATATTCTAGAATAGAATGTTTTTCTTTTTTAAATTTCAAGATGCAGGCTGCCAAGGAATGTCCCTAATGCCTTCCAAAAAGAAACAGCTGGCTGTGAGCTAGACTTTCCGAATTGATTCTAACCTATACCCGACAAACTTAGGGAATGCAATTTTTTTTTACCCTTTTTTGTGTTTATTTTCCAAATACATTCTTTTTAGAAGAGCTATACAGGTTTTTGTTTATTCAAAACTGAAAGTATAAGAGTAATTTTCTGAATCTCATAAGGTCCATCATAACATATTTTTTTTTAATTTAATAAACAATTTAAGACAGGAGAGATGCCGAAACAATAAAAGCTTATCTTCTGGATTTTGTCATTATTCCTTCTTTCCAGATGGATCCCAAAATATTTGCCAGGAATACTGCCTTATTTATGACTTAGAATAGAAATACATAGAGAACCATAACAATTGTCTCCACTAGAACTATTTTCTGCAATTACTGAAAGAAATAACAGAAACGCTAGGAAAACACATATTCATCAAAGTAGCAGATTTTTTCTTTGTGAGCTGTAATTAGTTCCTATGCCAATTTCCATTCTCTGAATTGCATGCTGGATGATGGGCAGTTTTTGTGGGGTTTGTGTGTGTGTGTGTGTGTGTATGTGAGCGACAGAGAGAGAGAAAAATGAATGTATTAGTTCATAAACACATCCTGACCAGATTACAAATTAGTTTCTTGGAATGTATCAGTACATAGTCTTCCTAAAAAAAGAAATCCTTTTTTCCCCCCAGAAACATTTACTCTTCACATACCTTCATTTTATTTTATTTTATTTGTGGTAGATGTTAGCTCCCATAATGTCATGAAGAACAATTAGACCTTCTTTCAATATAATACACACGTATTGAGTGGCAAGTGTGGCCATTTTGGGTACGTAAGGAATTATTTCATTCCAGTGGGCTTTTTTGCTTTCATGCCAGTAAACTAGAGTTCATAACTAACATGGAAATTTTGGTGACCAGGGCCCACTCCAGGTCCAGTCTGGGGGTGTCTGAGCTGTGGGGCTGGAATTAACAACTTGAAATGCCCATTTCCATTTCTGTGGCTGATAAAGTTGTGCTTCACCGTGGATAACCTGTCACCAGAAGAAATTCAGGGAGGGCTCACCAGGGCACTGAGGAGTCCCTGGACAATACAAGGAGAATCCTGGGTTTAGCTGTTGACAACTTCGAGTCTGGTTCGGCCTATAGGAGGCCGGGGAGACAGTGGAAACAACTCCCCTAGCAACTTAGTAACTCAGCAGCCAGGAGACAAAAGATCAGCCTCAGCCACCCACAACAGGAGCAGCCAGCGCAGGACACAATAAACGTCTAACTACCATAAGCCAGAGACGGAATGGAAGGGACCTTACCCACGTGGGCAGCATCTGGGAGATCTGAATCACAGGGCCCTGCTCATGGGCGCTGAGATGCAAGCTCAAAATCGACAAACAGAGCGGGCCGCAGAGAAGGCCGGCAGCAAAGAGCGTGAGACATTGCCAATGCCAGAGCCGAAAGCACCCTCCACTCCTTTATCATCCGTTCTCATCCCCAGCGCTTCCTCCACGTCATTATCTTTCTCAGAGCTTGAAATTTGGGCTGCACATTCTTTTGTTCGGGAAACGACGTGGAAGAAGGGCGAGAGGACTAACAACCGGCCCCTGGCAGTGTGTTTCTGCTGCTCTGCGGGTTAACCGCTGCGCCGCCTTCCGCCTGGCATTTTCTCTCTCCCTGCGTAGTCTCACATTGGTTTTCATACATCCCATTATTGTTTTTAACCTCTTCATTTGCTTCAGCAGTTCATTTTGCTTTCGAAATTTAGAAGCATTGTCAAAGATGGCCATGAAGCAGGAAGCTGCGGGCGTGTTGATTCCTTTGTGTGTGTGGTGGGGGAAGGGTGACAGAGGAACAAGAGCTAGGAGGCTGTTATCTCAGTAAAAACCTGCAGGGCAAGGCGCCAGCCACATACACTATAGATATAGCTGGTGGGTTCGAATCCAGCCCCGGCCTGCCAAACAATGACAAATATAACCAAAGTAGCCGGGCGTCGTGGTGGGCGCCTGCAGTCCCAGCTACTATGGAGGCTGAAGCAAGAGAATAGTGTAAGCCCAGGAGTTGGAGGTTGCTATGAGCTGCGTGATGCCACAGCACTCTACCCAGGGTGATAAAGTGCGACTCTGTCTCTGTAACAAAAAGGGCAACGCCTGTGGCTCAAAGGAGTAGAGCGCTGACCACATATGCTGATGGTGGTGGGTTCAAAACCAGCCCTGACCAAAATACTGCAAAGAAAAAACACAACCAAAAAACTGCAGGCCACAAAACAAGAAGTCCCATAGCCATGGTAAGGATCTAGTTGGGCATAGTTTTTCATTTAAGTTGCAGTTATTGCCAATTTGGGCTAATGCCTGATTTTGGAGTTTTCATGCACAGTATTTTTGTTATGCATCACAATTTTGCAACCTCTCCTTCAAATAGAACACAATGCATTCTCTTAAAATGTCCTTAATTTCTGAACTTTTAGTGATTTCACACATTCTGCGATCCCATTTCTTACCGCACCATTTAGGAACACTTTGGGTAAATGAATAGCTTTTTATTTCCCTATTATTATAGGATCCTGGTCCCATTACAGGTCTATTAACCTCTGAAATATCATTCGTCTTTGGAAAACAATGTGTAAATATATGTTTGTAACATGAGAATTTTTCAGTAAAAGAGGGCTTAAAAGCTTTTGGAAAAGTTTGGCAAAATATATCAAATGAATTCAGATTTGCCTCACTGCCAAGAATTATGCTTTGATAGGAAAAAGGAAACTTATTTTGATCTCAGGTAGAAAATAGACTGCTTTGAGTTTATGTAGTTTTAGGTGTTTAGAAAATTATAATTTATTCTGTCTTACTAAAAGTAATTTGTATAATTATGCCTTTGGTTTAATTATTGTTGATTACACTGTCATTCTCTGACCCTTGTGAATTGAGCTATGTCCAGGGTCAAGTTTATGTAGGTCCTACAAAGTGTTATGAGAATCTGATTACCATTAGCTAAAAATTAGCATCTGAATACTTCAAACACATCATGGTGGATTAGTTTGACCAGAAACCACTGCTTGATCTTTTCAATTAAATTTGCTCACTAGCTAAAAATATATATATATATGGCAGTGTTGATTCCATTTTAAAATGAAACTATTGAGCACTTACTATATGCTAGATAAGATACTAGGAGATCAAAAAGTGAGCACAATAAATTCTTGCTTCAAATACACAAAACATTTCTGTCCCTTAGTATAGAAGTGTCCTGTGACCAAGGAAAGTGCTCAAGCTTCCACTGAGCTGGTGACCCACCCACCCTCAGCACATTGATGTTCTGGGGGGAATATAGCCCAGTGCTGATAGATTTTCCAATTTTTTAAAGAAATATAAAAAAGTGATATTTTTGTATGGCTATTTATATTCAAACATTGACAGTGAATTCGTAATTGTTAAAACTTTGTGCAGGATAAACAGTCCATGTCTGTCTCTGAGACTGGGCCTACAACTGTTTCTGTAAATTTAGTTTTAAAAAATAGTGAGAGGTTACAGACTCGAAGATGAAAATCCGAGTCATGGCACCATATGAGAGGTTACTGACCGGAAGGTGAAAGATTATCCTGAGGCATGAGAGGAAAGAAAACCGACGAGGCCTGGGGTGTGTGGTCAGTGTGGCTTTTATTCAATCTGCCTGCAGGTGGAGTGAAATCAGGAAAAGGAATTCCACACGTGGGTTATGGCAGAGGAGGATCTTACAGGGCCAGGAGGTTAGCAATTGGCAGCATTCATATATCCTGAGAGAGACCTAATCTGACCCTTCCTGTGTGGTCATGAACCTGACTCTGCCTGGGCAGATCAGTCCCACCTGGGTGGGGCAAGTCTATTTGGGTGAGTACACCTGATTCTATCTAATAGTTCATAAGAATAGATGTTCTGTTCCCAAGTGCAAAGAGAATAAAAGATTATATAGTGAAATAGAAGATTCTGGGTCCCCAGCCAGTAGGTCACCCTACCCAGAGTCATGTCCCTGTTCCAGTTTCTTCCAGATCTTCCAGAGGCCTTCATGCATGTACAAGCATCCTCCTTTATTGAGGCAGAGTCTCACTGTGTCACCCTTGGTAGAGTGTGGTGGCGTCACAGCTGACAGCAACCTCAAACTAACTCTTGGGCTCAAGCAATTCTCTTGCCTCGGCCTCCCTAGTATCTGGGACTGCAGGCACCTGTCACAGCACCCGGCTATTTTTTTGTTTGTTTGTTTAGTAGGCCCAGGCTGCGTTCAAACTCACCAGCCCTAGAGCATGTGGCTGGCACCCTAACCACTGATCTACAAGCACCCAGCCTATTCACACTCTTTATACTTCACTCTTTATCACTTTACAATACTGTACGTTATGGCAATTCTTCCAAGCCAGCATTACAGAATTGCTATCTGCACACATTCTGCCATTCAGGGGCACATGGAGCCCTGCAGTCAGCCCCTTGGGGAGGGCTGCTCACGGCATTGCCTGTCCTTGCCACTGCAAACCATACTTCAAAGACTAAATTTTCCACATAATTTTAGACAGGAATGAGGATGTCTTCAGGCCAAATTCCTAAATTCTTTCTAGCAGTGATTCTCACCATGCCTGCATGTAGAAATCACTCACGATGGGTGGGCATTCTCTCTTTCTTTGGGATGCCAAGCAGTTCTCTCACTCACCCCCTCCCTTCTCTTCTCTCACTCCCTTCTCTCAGCTCTCTTCTTTCTTACTCATCTCTTACTGCCATTCTCTCCTCTCCTCTCTAATATAAAATAAATTTGTACTTTTTTATCCTAAAATTGTACTCAAAGATTCAGGTTATTGCCTGGGCACTGGGAATTCTAAAGCCCCATGGGGGATGCTAAGAGTAAGAATAACTTTCTTCCAGAACTGTGGCCCACCAAGGTGGGGCCTTCCCCAGAAGGATGGATATTTCACTCCCAAGAGAGGCAAGGAAGTTGTGGCACTAGACTTTTATCCACCTGAGAACTGAGAATCTGTGTACCATGGTAACTGTATTCGCCCCCCCCAATCAGACCCAGGTGAGCTTGGAACTTGCTGGCCCTGGTATGTAGGGCCGGCACTCCAACCACTGAGCTATGGCGCCCGGCTCATGGTAATTGTAAATTGCACTGCTCTCATTATAAGTGAAGTTGAACTTAATTACCATATGTTTAAGAGCATTCATATTTGCCTTTCCTGTGAACTGTCAGTCCTTTCTTTTGACCATTGTACCCTTGGTCTTTCCTTTTCTAAATGAAAGAACTTAACTCTTTGTGAAAGGTTTTGTTCGTTTGTTTGTTTTTTGTTTGTTTCTGAGTTTGTCGTTGTCTTGACTTCCTTATGGCATTTTTCTCTGTAAGAAACAATTTTATGTCACCAAACTTATCCAAAAGTTTTGGTTTGAGAGAGATCCTCCTCATTTGGAGATTATTATTTTCTTAATATTGTGACTTCTAGAATTTGGATGGTTTTATTTTTGACTTTTAAACAGTTATTCATCTGGAATAACAGATGAATTTATTTTTCTGGAATTTATTTTGGCTTAAGTTTTGTGGTATTGATCCAACTATATTATTTTTTCCAGATGTTCTAACACAATAAACTGAATAATTAATTTCCCATTAATTAGAAATGCTTCTTTTATTATATACTAACCTACCATAAATATTTGAATCTAATTATAGGCCTTCTATTCTATTTCTTTAATCAATGAAGTTCTGCACTCTTTTATCATATTATAGATTTGTGACAAAGATTTGTAATGCGTTATAACAAATAATCCCCATTATCTAATTTTACAGAAACTTTCTGGTCGTCTTACTCAATTTTAACTTTAGAATCAGATTTTCTTGTTCAATAATAAATCTTGTTGTATTTTAGGGGAGATTATTCTAAATTTGTTTAATTAGAACTGAGCTCACCGTCCCTTCATGACCTACTTCTTGCTAACTTCCACCCTTTCATCTGCTTTCTCCCTTATCCCCAAAATTTCTGCCCTAATAGTATACTTGAGGTTCCACAGACAAATCATGTTTCCTCTAAACCTTTCAATCAGCAGAAAGACTTGAAGGCAGGATCATGACACATTCCCTTGCCCTGAACACACTTCACAGGCTCAGCACTGCTCACTCTCTGCCTCTCAGCCTACAGGTAGGATCCCCACAGAAGACTTGGCCATTTCCCAAAGCCCACCTAACACAATTGTACTGCAATTGTCTGTTTACCGGTGTGAAAGACAAGGGTCAAAATGTATATGTAACACTCAGATGTGCCAAAAAAAATTTGTAAAGTGAAAGCTTTTCTCTAACTGACTTCATCTTACCTTAAATTTCTGTATCAACTTTGAATGGGCAGGAAACCTTGAACTTTTTAACTCATGTGTGTCTTTTAATTTTAAAAAGTCTTGAGCTCTCAGGGAGGCTGGGACTGGTGGATTGACTAAGCTCAAGAGTTCAAGATCAGCCTGAGCAAGAGCACCCTCTGCTAAGGCCTCGTGGTGGGTGCCTGTAGTCCTAGCTACTCAGGAGACTGAGGCAAGAGGATCCCTTGAGCCCAAGAGTCTGAGGCACTGTGCGCTAGGACACCATGGCCCTCTACCCAGGGTGACAGAGTAAAACTGTGTCTCAAAAGAAAAAAAAAGTCTTAAGAATACTTAGTCAATTCAAAGCTTCAACTTGCATCAGCACTGCCTCTGGTCTGGATTTTTCCCTCCATGATCCTTTCCTCCCCTTGATGGAATCTGAGCTGAGGAGGTGGGTACAGTCACAGCAGAGGGGTCTCTGCACTGAGAGCTGCCTCTTGAGGGCAGCGAGTGGTGTCCACCAAGGTGTGGCTGGTTCCTGTGCCTGGTGTGAGCCTGGCCCTAGTGCTGGCCCGTTCCCACAGGGCTCTGGGTTGCGAGGTCTCTGCCCTCTGCAGCCTCCTTGCCCCAGCCCCAGGCCTTTTCCTGTGACTTGTGCAGCTCCTCTCTAGGTAGGTTGGGCAGATCCTGGCTTGTCTCCTGTGCTTCCTGTAGCAGTCAGTGGCACTCCGCGAGCCTGCACTCACTCAGGTACCCCTGCAAGCCCTACTGATTTTCTCCCTTCACTCTGCAGCATTGTTCTGGGATGTTGACAGTCTTTCAAAGCTAAGTGCAGCGGATCAATTCTGGCCCTGGCTGTTCTTGGATTCCCTTCAAAGGTCCAGGCTCTCTTTCTGCGTGACTTCAGTCAACTTACTTCACTTTTTATGCCTCAGTTTCCTCAGCTGTAAACAGGGATGCAAATAGCCCAAAAGTCATTGTGTGATTCTAAAGATTGAATGTAAGCACTTGATAAATATTTTCTATTTTATTTTTATTGTCATTATTCTACCCTGCTTCCACCTTGAGGTGCAGCAGGAGTTAGAGGAGCCTCACTGTCTAAACATTCAATGATTGATTTGGTATCATTGCTGATTTTTTTTCAATTGGTGGACAAGATATTTTTTTAGCTTCCTTTCATCTGTTGCATTTGGATTACAGAAGTGATTTTTAAAAATATTCCTAACAGAAAGTTTCAAAATCTCTGCAAAAGGTAAACTTAAGCACAGACTTTCAGTTTGGGGCGTGATAGACTAAGATTCTACTGAACGTTTCCTTCCCCTGTAGAAAACCAAACAACTATGAGACTGGACACAATAAAGACAATCACCTAATAGTACTAGATGGTGAAGAGAATCCAACAGGCTCTGATGGGCAGCGCGTGCTTGAAGGAGAGGTGTGCGTCTAGGCAAGTGTCTGACTCTGCTGCTTTTAATCCAGGGCTAAGTGTGGTGTGGCAGGCTCAGGTGTTGGTAGCAGTGGTCCATATGAAAAACTCAGTTTTTCTGTTCTGAGAAACCAAAGTGAGGCAGGAAACTAACTATCAATAAGAATGGGGTAATGCTAGAAGGGAAATGAGCAGAAAAGGGACCCTCAATCTCTGCTCACCATATCTTTGACTGATCCCAGAAATATGCAGGCGTGGAAGAGACTCAAAGAAGCTTCACTAAAGATCTGAACTGAAACCACACTGCTGTTCAACTTGCAGTTCAAGACCAGCCAAGAAAATTACCAGCTAAAAAGAAAGAAAACAACACTATCAGAGAAAAATAATAGCATCCAGGATCTATTAACTTTCATAATGACTAACACACAATCCCAAATTATCCAAAAATATCCAAGAAAAATGGAATATGTTCTCAAGAGAAAATAAAAACGAGTTGTGTCCAAACTATAGATGACCCTGGAGTTGATGTATAAAGATATTAAAACAGCTATTATAACAACAGTCAATGATATAAAACAGAACATGTATTCAGGGAATAAAAATATCACCAGAGAAATAACAATAATAAAAGAAGCAAGTAGAAGTTATAAAGCTCTCTAATTATGATAAGGATTCATCAGAAAAACTTAATAAGCCAATACTCACAATAACAGAGGGAAGAGGAAGTGAACTCAAAGACAGATCAATAGAAATTATCCAAAGTGAAAAACAGAGAAGATTTTGAAATTTTAACAGGATCCTATTAGACTCAGTAAAATAAGGAAACATTCTTATTATAGGACTATCAGGAGAGGAGAAATAGAATGGGAAAGAAACAATCTTTGAAGAAATAATAGCTGGACATTTCCCAAATGTGATGAAAGCAAAATGTTTGGATAAAAGATGCTACACAAACACCAATCACAATAAACACAAACAAGCCAAGTCTAAGGCACAGCATAGAAAACTGTTGGAACCCACATAAAAAGAGTAAGTCTTGAAAACTGACTTATTACAAATAGAGAAATATTGACAATTAGCTACCTTCTTATCAGGAAACACAAAGGACAGACAGCATTTTCATCTTTTGAAACAACTGTCAGCCCGAAATTCTATATCCAGTGACAATATCCTTAAGAATGGAAGCTCTGGAGTACCAGTGCACTTGAACTCTTGGATCTCAATGGGTAGCCCAGTACCTGGTACCAGAGCCAGATTGTTTCAGGCACAATGAGGAGGTGCCCTGGAAATCTTCCACAGACTTTCCAACTGGACTGGGCATTCCATTTACTGAAACTGTCATGGGTGAAAGACTACATACACTATTCATTACTAACTACCTAAGAGGAGTAGGAAATATAGGAGAAGATGGGAAAGATAAGAGAATGCAACAGCCTACAGTCGAGGACCTGGCAGTGACAACAACAGGAAATCACATGAAAAAATTACTGGAGGGAGGGGGCAATCACATAATTGGATCAATAAATTTTTTAAAAATTGCATGCTAAAATTCTAGTAGAAGGTGAATGGAGCTAAAAGTAAAAAGAAATGTTCAAGTAAAATATGCTTTTACTCAGGACAGTCACAGTGTCTGTATTGTATTCTTTTCCTGTTTCAGATATAATATATATGATATAAACAAAAAGACTAAAGAAGGTACAGGCATGCTTAATTTCATGGCACTTCACTTTATTGTGCTTGGCAGATATTGTATTTTTTACAAATTGAAGGTTGTGACAACCCTGTGTGGAGCAAGTCTGGTGTCACCATTTTTCAACAGCATGTGTCACTCTGGTCTCTGTGTCACATTTTGGGAATTCTAACACTATTTCAAGCTTCTAAGTTATTATTATGTCTGTTATAGTGATCTATGATCAGTGATCTTTGATGTTATTAATATAATCATGATTTGGGACACTGCGGACTATGCCTATATGAAACAGCTGACTTAATCCATAAATGTCCTCTGTGTCCTGACCACTCCACCAACTATCTATTCTCCAATATCTCTCCTTCTCAAGAGGCCTCTTGAGGTAGAAGTTTCCATTTTCTCAGTTATTTTAGAAGCACGCAATAATCATTCTGGAAAGAAACCCCATGAATGTAAGCTTGGGAAGGCACACAATGGCCTACACTTGAGTTTGACCCAGTAAACTTAAAAATGTGAGACGGCCGTCAAATCTTCTCAGTCTGTCAAGGACAGGAAAGAACTCACACGTAAGGGGGGCCCTGCAGACCTAACCAATGCGGCAAACCCACAGTGTGTGCAGTTTATGATAGCACAGGAAAGAACCCACTCGGGAGAGAAACTCCACTGATGGAAACAGTGTGCAAAGCTTTTCTTCCTCCCAGTGCTTTTCAACAGCATGAAAGTGGCTCAGATGGGAGAAAAACTTCCAGAATGTAAACAGGGAAGTAAAGCCCGCATGGTTCTGGTTCTTTCCAAAAATCATGAAAGAATTCACACTGCAGAGAAACCCAATGAATGCAAGCAGTGTTCTAAAGCCTTCTGTTATGCTAGATCAGCGGTTCTCAACCTGTGGGTGGCGACCCACAGGAACCGTTATTAAAGGGCCGTGGCATTAGGAAGGTTGAGAACCACGGTTCTAGATCCTTATGAATGCATGAAAGAACTTATACTGGAGATAAGCTGTTCGAACACAAACTTTGTTTTTTAACCTCAGTCATTCCAGTTTCTTTGGAATGCATGAAGTAAAGATCCATCCGTATACTTTGCCATGTGACTTCTTCCCTGCCCCATGGACTTTGGGCTTGGCCATATGATCCACTTGCGCCTAATGCAGTATGAGAAGGGACCAAAGTAGGATCTTTCAAAGATCCCACTTTTCTTACACTTCTGCTCTCCCCACTGAAAAAACACCCACCTGTTCAGTAGGGGTCACTGTGGCAGCCGGCTGGCTCCACATAGCAGGAAAGCCGGCCTGCCACCAATCAGCTCCTGACCTGCAACCGGGTTGACACATACCCTTTGTGTTTGTAAGTCTCTGAGAATGTAGACGTAATTACACAGCATTGCCTCAGAAAGAACCAACTGATAGAATATCATAGAGTCTTGATCAATTTGCTCCGTGCAAAGTGCTTTTGTAAGCCACGAGTCTTTGAGCATAAGAGTTGGTATCTCTCATTTTGCAGTTGAGGCAACTTAAGTCTTAAAATCTATACATAACTCTCCCAAGACTACCAAAAGATGTGGGGATCAAACATAAAAAATACATAAAAGTAGAGAAATTTTTATTGAGCTAGTAAAATAGGATAAATAGGTAATTGTTATTTATAATATTAACTTCTTTCTCACCCTTTCAAATGGAATGGGCTCTTTTCTTGAGATAGAGAGCTCTCCAGCCATATTTAAAAGGTCATACAATTTATAAAATTACATTTGTATTTTTTTTCCAAAAATTATGGAAAGGTGAGTTACATCTGTAAAAGACTGAATAACCTGGCAACAAACTATTCAGCAGAGGTGGTTTTATAACAATTAACAGGTGGCTTTAAAAAAGTAATTGATGATTCATTGGCATTCCTAACTATTATTTTTTAAAGAGTTTTAGACATTCTAACAAGCAGTTTCAAGGGTAATTGTTACTGCTGTTATTTTTAGAAACATGGCAGCGTCTAAGTACCAATTTGTTCTGCTAGCTACATATTTGCCTAATTCCTTTAAGTGATGAAATCTCTCTGTCCTCACTGGAGTTGTCTGTTGGCAGCTTGCTGGGATTTAGGGCAGGAGGAGGGAATGGGGAAAGCCTGGACAGGACAGAGCCGCTACACCATTCATAGGCTGGATGCCTGGCCTCTGCACACCCATTCATCTACCTGCTTCATAGAATGAAAGTACAAGCAAAGTATCAAATGGATGATCAAAAAACAGGATTCTAAAACCATATGTATAACCCTCTAGTCCTCAAATCTTTCTCCCATAGTATCAACTCTTTTCAGTTTATATCTCCCGAGACTCCTAGATGATCTCCATTCAAACATTTCTTCCTTCAGATGACTAAGAGGATGACCCAAGGACAAAAGTGATTTTTAAGTGTGCACCTTTTGCCTCTTATTGGTTGGGGTGATGATTTTTTTGTCTGGCATCTCAATTTCTTTGATCTAGTAGGAATAAAGTCTTCACTATTTGTAAGGGAAGGAGCTGGTGAGAAAACATAACATACGAGTGAAGGTCTTGAGTCAATATTAAAAAGAGCCCTGCCTCTGGGTATAAGCTGGAAATGCCAGAGTTGGGAGTTCTGAGACTATATATGACTATCCATCATCCATTTTTGCATCTGATGGACCTGATAGATCTGAAAAAGGCATTTGCCTCTCTGCACAATCACTGTAACTCACTGTGGTCTGTGATCCAACTTCAGGCAACATTAAACAGTAGGAATGAGAGCAGATGTGGTCACATGGACCTTATGGGTTACAGAAGCAGAAGGGGGTTGATGTGCCATTAAAACTGGAGGAATCTAGTTGCAACCACAAATGCAAACCCTAGCAGGTGAAAGATATTAGCAAAGCATGCATGAATTTGAATAAGATATAGTTGGGAGATGGAATTTAAGCATTAACACAAAGCCTTCCTTATTCTTCCTGGCATCTCCATTTGGGTCACTTTAGGACTGTGCCAATTTTGCTCAATGGAGCTTTTTAGGATCACATGAAATTTTCACTTCAAACAGCAGAATAAGTGATTGTAGTCTGCTATTTTCAAGGTCACCTAGAGAAGGTATTTAGAGTCTTCTTTTCTCTATATCCCTGTAGAGTTGCTTTGCCACATTGAATTAGTATTTAGAGTTGAGGTTTGGGTAAAGAATCAAAAGATTTTGGAAAGATTCCATTCATTATTGACAATATATTGAAGCTATATTGTATGTGTATTTTTAAACTGACACACACACCCCCAGATTCAGCCATAAGTTTGTTTTCCCACAAAGGAAAATGTTATAATTGTGATATTTAAATGCTGTTCCTTTATCTAAAAGAAACCAAAACAAATCAATGTCTACTCCTTTAGTCTGAGCCCATTAAATTCTCTTTCCAGTGTTTTCTAGAAGGCTTTGTTCGAATCCATGTTTATATAGAACTAAGCCATAGTCTCACATATCATTAGTCTTTTATTGACAATACCGGGCTTCGGGAAAAGTGATCACTTATCAGATTCACAGTGCAACAGTTTAACTGAGGCTGACATAGAAAATATGCGAGGAAACTAGCTATAGTATAGACAAGCCCATGCCTGTTCTATTAATGGGTGACATTTTAAACAATAGAGCTGTCAGACCCTGCTCTGAATAAAGGGGTTTAATCATGACAGGAATTAGTGCACACAACAGGTGATTATGTGTTGGAAATATGCCAGCCCCAGGACCAGCTGCAATGCTTCACATTATTTGTAATCTCAGTAATTACAGCTTTGGAAAAAAAATTATTTGGGATCGGAGAACCCAGGGTTGGGGGGAGATGTAAACAAAAACCACGTACAACCCATTTATTTCCACAATAGAGGTCTCTACAAATGGGAAAAGTTCAACCCACATTACAAATTGTAGACCTTCCCCCTTCTCTTCAATTCAACAACACAGCAATATAATCATGCCTTTTTTCCCTTTCTGAAAGTCCAATTGTAGTGTCTCCTTGCAAATAATATAAGTCTTGAACCATCTACTTTCTAATCTGAGATGAAAAGTTCTTCAAAAATTATTAAGGTTACAATATCCAAAGCCACTCAGAAAAATATGGGACTCAGTTGAAAAGGCATTTTTTTCAAGTTAAATATTCTGCTGTTTAGCTAAGACAAACACTGTATTTGATTACCTTCTGTTGGAGTTTACAAAAAAGAGGTAATTCCTTAACTATGAGGCCATTTATGAAGAGCGATCCAGTTGGAATCAATGATTTAGAGAATTTCAGACATAAGAGACTGGAAAACATATCAGAAAACTGAAGGGGGGGAAAAAGCAAGTAAAACAAGCAGGAAGCAAAATTCTGATTTTCTGTTCTGGTTAACTTTCTATGGCAACAAAGTAGAATGTAAAAACCAGCTCTGTCTTAGTTGATGATCTTCAATCATATTTACTGATTGCTTTTCAGTACAAATAATATCTCAAATATTTCTATTGTCCTTATGCCCATGTGGTTATGACTACAAAATATAAACTTGGCACAATAGATTTCTGAAACATGTTTTGTTTGGTTCTTTTTAGCTTTTTATTTTGTCATAATTTTGGATTTTCAGGTATGTTGCAAGAATAGTGTTAGAAACTCCCTTATCCCTTTACCCAGAGTCATCAATTGTTTATATTTTGTCCCACTGATTTATTATTATCTCACTAAATATTTACTTATCTATGAATATTTTGTTAAAATATTAGTTAGGAATACTAATTCCTAATACTATTTTCTAAAAAATAATAGTTAGGAATTCCATTTGAGGGTAATGTGGAGACACCGAGGTCTTGAATTTCTAAATACTTCACAATGTATTCCCTGAGAACAAGGAAATTATATTGTATAGCCAAAGTACAATTTTCAAAATTGGGACATTTAACATGGACACAGCCAAGTCACAGACAACTTTTGTCAATTACCCCAATATAGCTCTTTATAGCTAATTTTATTTTTTCATGCAGAATTGAATCCAGTATTGCAAATTATATTTTGCTGTCATGATGACTCAGTCTCATTTAACCCAAGATGGTCTCCCAGCTTTTTATTTTTTTAAACCATTATGGACATTGCCATTTTGTAAGAAAACAGTCATTCATTTTACAGAATGTTCCTCATTTGGGGCATTGCTGTTTCCATGTGATTCGATTCTGGTTAAGTGCAATAACAGGTATACTCTGCAGTAAGGCTGTGTCCCTCTCAGTGCATTCGATCAAGAGGCACCTGGGTTTGGTTTATCCCAATACTGGTGGTTTTAACTTTGATCCTTTAGATAAAATGATATGGTCCATGACTATACACTGTAAAGTTACTATTTTCCCCTATAATTAATAATCTGTGAATAGGTACTGGGAGAATATGCAAATAATATGTTTCCCATTAACCTTTATCAAGCTTTAGCAATAATTGATGCTGCACCATTCCTTCTGCATTTATTAGTTGGAATTCCACTGTAAGGAAGACATTTTGCATTTTCCCACTTAATTATTTACTCATTTATCTATCATTTGTTTATGTCAACATAGCCTACCTATAGATTCTTACTTTCTGCCATAAGTTATAATCCATGATTTATTTTGATGCCCCAAATTCCCATATTGGGTAAGCGGACATCTCATCCAGCTAACCACTATGTCTCTTTGTTATCATTTTGTTCTCCTTTACTTTGTCTGTTTGGGTTCCACCACAGAAACAAAAAGAGTGGGGGGGAGACAGGGGGAGAGAGAGACAGAGAGAGGTTTGTTGCAAAGAATTGGCTTACACAATTGTGTAGCTGCCTAGGCAAATCAGAAGCCTGTATAGATCACTATAACAGACTTT
Source organism: Arctocebus calabarensis (assembly GCA_963573935.1). Taxonomy (NCBI): domain Eukaryota; kingdom Metazoa; phylum Chordata; class Mammalia; order Primates; family Lorisidae; genus Arctocebus; species Arctocebus calabarensis. The sequence continues at coordinate 36,589 of CAUYON010078819.1, forward strand.
TCCAGGATCTGAAGCTATAGTCCACAGGGGAATTTCTTCCTTTTATTGCTGCTCTTAAGGGATTTTAAATGATTTGATTACCTAGGATATTTCCTTAAAGTCAGTTAGTTGTGGCTGTCAATCACAAAGGCATTACATTCACTGCATCACCTCAGTTAGTGTTGTATTGAGTAACAGAGGCTAGGAGACTAGCTGATTTGACACATAAAACTGATCATTGCACTTACATTCTGTCATAAAATCTTCCAATCTCATCTTGTACTTTACCTGCCAGTTTTGTAATAAGACTTTTCTCTAAGAAGATCTAGCATTTTAAATTGGGCAATGGAATTTAAAGACCAAGATCTAGGTGCCAGATGTTCTCATCGTAAGACTACAATTTAGTTCTATATAAACATGGATTCAAACAAAACCTTCTAGAAAACACTGGAAAGAGAATTTAATGGGCTCCAGACTAAAGAAGCAGACATAGAATTGTACTTATCTACAAAGAAAAAATATCCTGTTGAGATTTTAACTGAAGTTGCATTGACTCTGTAGATTATTGGGAGGAGTAGTAATATTTGAACAATATTAACTCATCCAATGTGTGAATAGGGTGCACATTTCCATGTACTTAGATCTTCATTAATTCTCTCAATAATGATTTGTAGTGGATATGTTCGTCATATTTCATTTTTTAACAAAAATGAAGAAAATTTTTACATTATGAATACTGAATTATATTACCTAGAAAACAATATACCTAATTCCTTTAATAAGGACAAAGTTTGGCAAAGGGTCTCAAATGACTGTCTGCATAAGGCCATTGAGACCGCTGCTCAAATCTTCTTAGTCTCTAATATTTTTTTAAAACTTGACAAATAGTAATTGCATGCAGGTGTCCCAAAAAGTACTATACATAAGGAAAATCTCAGGTTACAAAATTAGTGTACACAAATCAGTAGCATTCCTGTACACCAATAACACTCAAGTTGATAGTCTAATCAAAGACTCGATACCATTCACAATAGCTACAAAGAAAGTAAAACACCTAGAAATATACTTAACTGAGGAGGTGAGGGTCTCTATGAAGAGAACTATGAAACACTGTGGAAAGAAATCACAGATGACACAAACAAATGGAAAAACATATTATGCTCATGAATCAGTAGGATCAACATTGTTAAAATGTCCATAATACTCAAAGTGATTTACAATTTCAATATAATCTCCATCAAAATATCCATGATATATTTTATAGATCTGGCAAAAATTTACTTTATGCTTCATTTGGAACAAGAAAAGTGCCTAAATAGTCAAAGCCATCTTAAGCAAAAAGAACAAATCCTGAGTTATCACATTGCCAGACTTAAAACTATACTATAGGGCTATAGTAACTAAAACAGCATGGTATTTTCATAAAAAAAGAGACAGAGAACAATGGAATAAAATAGAGAACCCATATATAATCCAGCCACATACAACCACTGATCTTTGACAAAGCAGACAAAAATATGCAGCAGGCAAAAGAAGCCCTATTCAATATATGGTGCCAGGAAAACTGGATAGCAAGATACAAAAGAATAAGTCAGGATTCATATCTCTCACCACTCACAAAAATTAATCCAAGACCAATAAATTCTAGGAGAACATATAGAAAAAACTCATCTGGCTTATCAGCCTAGGCAAAATAATTGTGAAGGTGACCCCAATAGCAATTACAGCAATAGCAAAAATAAATAAATGAGAGTAGTTTAAATTAAAAAGCTTCTTCACAGCTAAGGAAATAATCAACAGAGCAAAAAGACAATCTACAGAATGGGAGAGAATATTCATAAACTATCCTATAACAGGCTAATAACTACAAACTACAAATAACTCATCAGTAAAAACAAAGCAAAACAAAACCGTGTTAAAAAGTAGGCAAAATATGTGTGGTGCCTGTGGCTCAGTGGAGAGGGCACTGGCTCCATATCCCAAGAGTGACAGGTTTGAACCTGGCCTCCAGCCAAACTGCAACAAAAAAGTAGCCAGGCATTGTGGCAGGTGCCTGTAAGTTCCAGCTATTTGGGAGGCTGAGGCAAAAGAACTGCCTAAGCCCAAGAGCTGGAGGTTGCTGTGAGCTGTGATGCCACAGCACTCTACCAAAGGTGACAAAGTGAGAGTCTGTCTCAAAAAAAGGGAGGCAAATACTCGAACATGAACAGAAGCTTTTGTAAAGATAGATAAAGCACCAATAAATATATGGGGGAAATGCTCAATGTCACTAATTATCAGGGAAATAAAAATTAAAGCAATTTTTTTAAATTAAAACTTTCAAAAACAATAGATGCTGATGTGAATGCATAGAGAAAGGAATGCTTATACACTGTTGGTGGGACTGTAAGTTAGTCCATTTCTATGGAAAACAATATGGAGTTTTCTTAAAGAACTAAAAGTAGTTCTTTAGTAGATCACTCAAGATCTACCAGCACTTGAATATTGTTTGCAACACAATTTACAATTGCAAAGTTATGGAATCAACCCAAGTGCCCCTCAATTCATGAGTGGATTAACAAAATGTGGTATATGTATACCATGGAATACTAGTCAGCCATAAAAAGGATGAAGTAATGCCTTTTGAAACAATTTGGATGGAACTGGAGATACTCAACCTAAGTGGAGTATCTAAAAAATGGAAAAACAAATACCACATGTACTTGGAACTCACTGATGAGCACACACATGCATAGAGGGAAGTAAAACCCAGCTGAAATCAGGCAGGGGGTAGGAGGAGAGGGGGATGGGCATAATCCTACCTGATGGGTACATTGACTACATGGGCACACTTTCAGCCCTGACACAAGCACTATGAAAGCTATGCCTGTAACCAAAAAACATTTGTACCCCTGTAGTATTTTGAAATTAAAAAAAATTCAAAAAACAAAGAATGGCTTCATTTCAAAATTATTCAAAAATTATACTACAAATTAGCTAATCAAAGAACAGAGCAAAACATCTCTGGCTGAATCAGCTTTATTTTTGTAGCAACACATTTGGAACAGGTACTTTTGTATCTGTTTTTGCCATCTGTGAAGCCTGAACTCATTAGAAAAAAATTCATATGTGGAAGGAAGGCAGCTCGAAGGGCTTTCATTGGGTTATGGTTGCCAGGGAAACCATTTTACTTGGTAATCAATATGTTCAGTATATCTGTGTTTCTTTGTGTTTAACTCCTAAAGATACCATTGCAGAGTAGATCCATGGAAAACATTGAAAAGGAAAAAAAACCCTTGAATTATTAGCTTCAATGAATGAAAACCCGGATAACTTCTTATTCCTATAAGCTGGAAAAAAGAAACAGAAAATAAATGACTTTGTTAGATTTTTGTGTAAATTGAACAGAATGGAATTTACATTTTACTAGCAAGTTGGCAGAGCTAAGTAAGGTCCTGGTGGTCTCTCCCCCAATGCCTTAAAAACAAAAGTAGAGCTCCTCCATCAGGAAGCTAAGGTTGTCTTTTAAAAATCTCTCTGTTACAGGTGAAGTTTACTAAATGTAGAGTATAAGGGTTTGAAGACAATAACTAAGAAAATGCCATGAAGGCTAAGTTAACCAGTTTGTGAAAACATTTCAGACTGTATAAGGAACCAGCACATTGTACCCCATGATTGCATTATTGCAACAGCTATGATTAATTAAAAAAAGAAATCTACAAAATTGGAAGAAAAACTTGAAACAAATCTTGCAAAAAATAAAAATGTACAAAAGACATTAAAGAACTATGACACTTGAGAGGAGGGAAACAAAAGAGGTGACCATTACAATAACCTCAGATTTTTGCTTGGAAAATTTTTCCGTATCATTTTGCAGAAATGGAGATCCTGGGTATAGGACAGTAGTCTTGCTTATTTGAGAAAACAGAGACAGCATTTTGAAGAGGTAAAGATAATTGGGGTCTGAGGGGAAAGAGTTGGAAAAGGGTAACATAAAGAGAAAGAGCTTCAGAAATTTGGGTAGGGTTCTTCTTGAATATGCTCAAGCTGTGCATGGATAAGATGAAATTCCATAGGGTAAGGTAACTGATTTGCTGTAAAATGTAAAAACCAGAGTTCACACAGGACTGAAGATCATTTAAGTTTGGACCAGGTATATAGGAAAAAATTCCTTTCTGAACATCAACCAGAGGTTGATATTTTTTGTAGTCCTGAGTAAAAGCTTCTCCAAATCTCCCCTAACAAAGCTTAAAAGAAAGCTTTATAATTATTAAGCTGACCTTTAAGCAACCAGCTTCAAAAGCAATCTGCAACTTTCTTTGAAGAAAGTCAGCATAATCCAACACTTGAAAACACATTTAGCATTCAATCAAAAATTACTTATAATTCATAGAAGCAGGAAATTAGGAACCATTGCAAGAAAAGTCAATTAATAGATAAAGACCAAGAAATGGTAGATATGATAGAAGGAGTTGAAAAGGATTTTAAAGTGCTGTTATGTCTAATATGTTCAAATATTAAAAAAAAAATAAAAATGTAACAGTAATGGATGATATCACAAAAGACCTGGAGGGGGGAGCCAAGATGGCGATCTGTAGCCAGCTTTCTGCAGAGGTTCCTGTCCAAAGGGAGAGTTAAAGGACAGAAATTCAGCAAGAAAGCTGATGGTTTGGATCTGAGCCAAAAGAAAAGGTCAAAGAGTGCACATCAACCCTGTTGGGGTGAGATCCCGAGGACACAAACAAAAAGGTACAGAGCACATCACCAAGCAGATGGGAGTCCCCTCCCTCCATGAGAGAGGTTCGCAGTATACTCCATACCTCCATACAAACAAGTGAGCAGAGTTCATATGTCCTCCCACTCTACCCCATGGGAGAAACCCTCTCTTCCCCTACTAGGGTGCTGCAGCATTCTCCTGCCAGGCATAAAGCTGTAAAAACCTGTATATATACTCTACCTGCAAGTTGGAACTCCCAGCACTCCCCTCCACTCTCACCCTGAGGTCTAGAGGTCTGTCCCCCACAGAGTCCAGATTCTTGGACACTTTCTCAAGGGGTGTGGACAGGGTGTGGGCT